>CM064561.1:20713184-20745684 GCA_032716605.1 Paralithodes platypus | reverse complement strand
AATACATGTGGGTTCGTAGTGGGTTTATAGAGGGGAAATTAAAGTGGCCATCATGTACAGTAATTATATACAGTATACAGTATAGTATATATATATATATATATACTATATATTATATATATATATAATATATATATATATATATATATATATATATATATAATATATAATATATATATATATATATTTTTTTTTTTTTTTTATATATATACTTTATATATATATATATATCCAGCTAGCTCTCACAAACACCTCCTCCTTTGCCACAAACAAGAACAATACACATCTCACTCTTTCAACTCTGGGGGAGGCACTTGTCACAGGCAGTTTTGATCCAGAAATCAATCCAGATAACACAGGGAGTCCAGGAATTCTTATGAGTGGGCTAGAGACTATGGTATCCGACTGTACCCTAAATAGATGCATCCGGTCAAATCCTTATTAAAAAAAAAAAAAAAAAAAAAAAAAAAAAAAAAAAAATCTACGGGAACAAAACTCTCTATATTTCCACCATTATATTGCTTCGGTTAATTTAGTTATCTATATTGGTCCTGTTAATTACATTGGGTACCTGGAGTCAGTCAGTCTCTCTCTCTCTCTCTCTCTCTCGCTTGTGTTTCCCTTTGTCTTATAAAACAATCGCTTCCTTTCTCCTCTCTTGAGTCATAGCTCCAGGGGTGGCTAGCATAAAAGAGTATATAATGGAAAAGAAAACGAGACGAAAAAGGTAATAAGAAAGACAAATTTATATGGAATTATATATTTACACATACAGAGAGAGAGAGAGAGAGAGAGAGAGAGAGAGAGAGAGAGAGAGAGAGAGAGAGAGAGAGAGAGAGAGAGAGCTAGAGCTAGCCGGACGACCCCCCAAAACAATTACAGAAGCCAATAATGCAACATATATCCCCCCCCCCCCTCCCTCTTCAGAATCAAAATAAAAGGGGGCACACTTAGAGATCCTATTGTTAGAGAGACTGGCCTTGTTATTATTATTATGCTAAACAAATAAAACAATGAAATAACATGTACATATAAATAAATATATATAAAAGGTATAATAAAGGGTAATACACATTTACAAATACACACACACACACAGGCTTACACATACACACACACACACACTAGTTGTACCTTTTCTCTAAGACTTTTCCATTTGATAGTGAAATGGTTGTACCTTTTCCCTTTGATAGTGAAATAATAGTAGCATTTCCCTACGAATTTTCATTTTGATAGTGAATTAGTTGTACCATTTCCCTAAAACTTTTCCCTCTGTTAGTGAAATAGTTGTACCTTTTCCCTCTGTTAGTGAAATAGTTGTACCTTTTCCCATTGATAGTGAAATAGTTGTACCTTTTCCCATTGATAGTGAAATAGTTGTACCTTTTCCCTTTGATAGTGAAATAGTTGTACCTTTTCCCTTTGGTAGTGCAATAGTTGTACCTTTTCCCTTTGATAGTGAAATAGTTGTACCTTTTCCCTTTGATAGTGAAATAGTTGTACCTTTTCCCTTTGATAGTGAAATAGTTGTACCTTTTCCCTTTGATAGTGAAATAGTTGTACCTTTTCCCTTTGATAGTGAAATAGTTGTACCTTTCCCGTTGATAGTGAAATAGTTGTACCATTTCCCTAAAACTTTTCCCTCTGGTAGTGCAATAGTTGTACCTTTTCCTTTTGATAGTGAAATAGTTGTACCTTTTCCCTTTGATAGTGAAATAGTTGTACCTTTTCCCTAAGACCTTTCCACAGATCCGGTTGAAGGCCACAGTTGCTCGTGTTATGAGGGTTCCAGGCTACATACACAAGATACACACACGTGGATGTTGTGGCTATACCCTCTTTCAAATATACAAACCAAAACTCTTAAACATTAATTTATAGATCTCACGGACGAGTGGATTAATCGCGCTTATATTTCTACCATTTAGGCAGGGTCGGCCAGGGAATAGGTGTGGTAATTTACAGCCGATTTGCCCTAGCCCTTTTATGAATTACAAAGGTTAAGGTTCACGAATCCTGACCTACCTACTAGGAACAAAGCATAGTGGCTTTAAGGGGGGTGACCTACTTTTTGTTATTTCTGTCCTTTTCTCTCTTTCTCTGGCTTGTATCCATTCGGCCCCATTCAGCCAACTATTTTAAGACATTTATCCCCATCTAGGTGTCGATTTCTCCCTGGCGAGCGATAACGAGCCAGCATTATATGAAGAAATCCGGCTTCGCCGGAGACATTTTTCTATCGAAAAATGTACAAATTTAGCCTGCTGTCAAACAAAAATAAAAAATATGCTGGCTCGCTACCGCTCACCAGTAAAAAAATTACACCTGGATGGGGATAAACATCTTAAAACAGTAGGCTGAATGGGGCCAACTGGATACAAGCCAGAGAAAGATAGAAAAGGACAAAACAAAAACCCCTTCTTTACCGGGGACGCCCATTTCCCTATATATTTTGGCTACTATTTGACAATTTTATTCAGCTTAGGAAGGACGTCTAGCCATTAAAAAGCTACAAACTGTCTCAGGTAATCTTTTTAGCTACCATATATATATCTATCTTTCGTAAGCTTCTTAACCCTTAACTGGCAGCGCGCAACATAAGTCGAGTGAAAGAAATTTGGACTATGTGGCGGCTCACAACATAAGTCGTGTGCCATTTTCAGCACGTAATGTTGCTGAGAGAGAGAGAGACAAGTGGTGGCAGGAGAGTAGCGAGCGTATGACTGCTCCAGACCACCGCGGTGGACCAACTGACATGAATCCCACCCTCCTCCACCCTCTCACACTCGCTACACAGTGAATTGTGTGGGGAAAGTACCGAATTACATGGTTTTTGCACTCGTGTTGCGCGATTGTTGCAAGAAAACTAGCGGTAGTACAAGGATCATTGGGGTGTCATTGGAAAGCTCTGTTTATGCCCTTTCAGGGATAGATACTTGTTTAACGCTCTGGGTCTTATTTAGGCATGAAAATGATCACGTAAACAACCCTATTTTGGGTAAAAACACCCCGCTGGTGACTACATATTATTTACCGCCTAGGCCGCTCGTTAGGTGTTAATATCGTCTTAAGGGGAGATCTCCACTAGAGGGATTTTTTTCTTGACTCCTTTCTCCCTCATATTTAGCCTCATTGCTTTGGACATTTTAAGTCATTCGCCCCATTAATTTGGCGATTTTAAACACTTTCGCCCCATTTGTGTCAATTTTAAGACCTTTCGTGCCATGTAGGTGTCGATATTTTCCTGGCGAGCGATAGCGAGCCTGTAATTTAAGAGGAAGTGGCCTTCGGCCAGGACATTTTTATACCGAAAAATTTACAAATTTATCTTGAAAGGGTGTCTAGGGGGTATAATTCTAAGCGTAATGGAAATCTAGGGAACAAACTAAACACCTCCCCTTAATGTAGCTCAAATAATATAAAACAAACTCATTGGTACGGAAGGGGTTAAATAAATATATATATATATATACCGGTATATATTAGAAGTCTGTATATGAATCTCGCATGCAATGTTAACCCTCTCCGACATATCACGCGATTTTGAGCCTATTGGGGGATACTTTAAAGCCTTTGTTACCATCAGGGGTACAAACCTTTAGTTTAGTTACTTCAACCTCTGCAGTTGTCTTTGAGTTAGCTGTGTTGAGCCTATTGGGGATACTTTAAAGCCTTTGTTACCATCAGGGGTATTTAGAAACCTTTAGTTTAGTTACTTCAACCTCTGCAGTTGTCTTTGAGTTAGCTGTGTTGAGCCTATTGGGGATACTTTAAAGCCTTTGTTACCATCAGGGGTATTTAGAAACCTTTAGTTTAGTTACTTCAACCTCTGCAGTTGTCTTTGAGTTAGCTGTGTTGAACCTATTGGGGATACTTTAAAGCCTTTATTACCATCAGGGGTATTTAGAAACCTTTAGTTTAGTTACTTCAACCTCTGCAGGTGTCTTTGAGTTAGCTGTGTTGAGCCTATTGGGGATACTTTAAAGCCTTTGTTACCATCAGGGGTATTTAGAACCTTTAGTTTAGTTACTTCAACCTCTGCAGTTGTCTTTGAGTTAGCTGTGTTGAGCCTATTGGGGATACTTTAAAGCCTTTGTTACCATCAGGGGTATTTAGAAACCTTTAGTTTAGTTACTTCAACCTCTGCAGTTGTCTTTGAGTTAGCTGTGGGCAGAAAACTAATTTTGGAGAGGTAATTATAAGAGTGAGAGAACTCTATTTCTTATTGCTAATCTGGCAACCTCTGCGTCATATGTGCGTGAAAGGGTTAAGATGTATGCCCTATTGGTTTAGCGACTGTAAGACCTTCCGCCCCATTTCCTAGTCAATATTAAGACCTGCCGCCCCATTTCCTAGTCAATATTAAGACCTATCGTGCCATTTAGGTGTCGATTTCCTTCCTGGCGAACGAGTGAGAGTAATAATATTTACACTTGACACGAACACAAGTGTAACACAAGACCTTCCGCCCTATTTCCTTGTCAATATTAAGACCTTTCGTGCTAGATAGGTAGATAGAAATAGAGACATAGATAGATAGATAGATAGACATACATAAATAGATATGCATAGAAATAGTTAGATAGATATAGATATATATATATATATATATATATATATAGATAGATAGACATACAGACATAGATAGATAGACATACAGACATAGATAGATAGACATACAGACATAGATAGATAGACATACAGACATATATAGATAGACATACAGACATAGATATATAGACATACAGACATAGATAGATAGACATACAGACATAGATAGATAGACATACAGACATAGGTATATAGACATACAGACATAGATAGATAGGCATACAGACATAGATAGATAGACATACAGACATAGATAGATAGACATACAGACATAGATAGATAGACATACATACATAGATAGATAGACATACATACATAGATAGATAGACATACAGACATAGATAGATAGGCATACAGACATAGATAGATAGACATACAGACATAGATAGATAGACATACAGACATAGATAGATATACATACATACATAGATAGATAGACATACAGACATAGATAGATAGACATACAGACATAGATAGATAGGCATACATACATAGATAGATAGACATACAGACATAGATAGATAGACATACATACATAGATAGAGACATACAGACATAGATAGATAGACATACAGACATCGATAGATAGACATACAGACATAGATAGATAGACATACAGACATAGATAGATAGATAGACATAGACATAGATAGATAGACATACAGACATAGATAGATAGACATACAAACATAGATAGACATACAGACATAGATAGATAGACATACAGACATAGATAGATAGACATACAGACATAGATAGATAGACATAGACAGATAGACATACATACATAGATAGACATACAGACATAGATATATAGACATACAGACATAGATAGATAGACATACAAACAGATAGATAGACATACAGATAATAGATAGATAGACATACAGACATAGACATACAAACATAGATAGACATACAGACATAGATAGACATACATAGATAGACATACATACATACATAGATAGATAGACATACAGACATAGATAGATAGACATACAGACAGACATACAGACATAGATATACATACAGACATAGATAGATAGACATACAGACATAGATAGATAGACATACAGACATAGATAGATAGACATAGACATAGATAGATATACATACAGACATAGATAGACATACAGACATAGATAGACATACATACATAGATAGATAGACATAGACATAGATAGATAGACATACAGACATAGATAGATAGACATAGATAGATAGATATACAGACATAGACAAATAGATAGACATAGAAATAGTTAGATAGATAGATAGATAGAGAGCCCAAGTTTAATTTTGCCTGGCTATAACCCCGCGTTGTTGGCATATTTGGTGCAGTTGTTTGATGGTTCCCGTATTGTGGAGTATACAACAGAGAAACTGGATGACCTAACTGCATTACTAATTGCAATCTGGGTCTATTTTTAACCTCAAAGCTGCTCCTGGTGTTTAATTCCTCCCTGATGGCAACGCTTCTATTGTTGACATATACAGTATCTCTCTCTTTCTCTCTGTTTATCTGTGTATTAAGGGGGCCCAACTCACTTTTTGTTCTCTTTCTCCCTCTCTCTCTTTGGTTTGTATCCATTCGGCCCCATTCAGCCTACTGTTTTAACCCTGCTCAGGCATATTGGCCCCATATGGGCCAAAAAATATGCGTAAAACAGGCTTTTTGCGAATATTTCACGGCCGGAGGCCGATGGCAAGAAATTTTGAAGACGAGCAGTCAGTCCGCATCGTCCTACAACTGGGAGAGGGTGTGAACCACCGCTCTCTCTCCGCCCCTTTCCTGTACCAACCTGTCCGGTCACCATATGGGGTTCATAATCCCAAATGTGTACTACAAATTTCCCCTTCCTATCGCACTTTTTTTTAACCCGAGAGTTCTGCCTTGTTGTCACCCTAGACCCTCAGCCATACCCTCCACAGCCCTGCAACCAAATTAATCCAGCTTATGTAATGTATGAGATATGCCTCACTTTTGTTGACCTTTGTTCTTCACTATTTTTTATTTTTTTATTTTTATATATATGACTTAATATTTACAGTAGTGTAATTTGCTCTTAACATAATATTAAGCATTAATTGTAGTTTCTATTGGTAACAAGAAATTTAAAATCCATCAATCAGTTTTCGGGTGAGAGCCGTTTAAAGTGCCGGTCCCCATATGGGGCCACATTGCTAATTTCGTTACACTTCTGGAACATTACCTGAGCAGGGTTAAGACGCTTACCCCCATCCAGGTGTCAATATTTTCCCTCTCCTACACAAACACACACACCCATTAACCAGATAATTAGGGCGTACACACATTAACACATATTTCCCTCTCCTACACACACACACACACATTAACCAGGTAATCAGGGCGTACACACATTAACACATATTTCCCTCTCCTACACACACACACACATATTAACCAGGTAATCAGGGCGTACACACATTAACACATATTTCCCTCTCCTACACACACACACACATATTAACCAGGTAATCAGGGCGTACACACATTACACATATATTCCTCTCCTACACACAACACACACACACACATTAACCAGGTAATCAGGGCGTACACACATTAACACATATTTCCCTCTCCTACACACACACACATATTAACCAGGTAATCAGGGCGTACACACATTAACACATATTTCCCTCTCCTACACACACACACACATATTAACCAGGTAATCAGGGCGTACACACATTAACACATATTTCCCTCTCCTACACACACACCCACACCACATTAACCAGGTAATCAGGGCGTACACACATTAAACACATATTTCCCTCTCCTACACACACACACACATATTAACCAGGTAATCAGGGCGTACACACATTAACACATATTTCCCTCTCCTACACACACACACACACACATTAACCAGGTAATCAGGGCGTACACACATTAACACATATTTCCCTCTCCTACACACACACACACACATTAACCAGGTAATCAGGGCGTACACACATTAACACATATTTCCCTCTCCTACACACACACACACACACACACACACACACACACACACACACACACACACACACACACATTAACCCAGTAATTAGGGCGTCCACAGCTGCATCACGTACCTCTTATACAGGGTGTCCCGCGAGTTTTGTCAAATACTTCCAGAGATGAAATATTAAGTAATTCTAAGTAAAAACTGTTATATACACATAGTTTTTTTGGGGCATTGTTTTGTAGTTATGGACCCTTAAAGTCGGCATTTTGGTGATTTTTGTCATTTCTAACCCTGTTTTTCTTCAATAAGATGAGGATAGGAAAAAAAAACTATAAAGTGTATTATGAAGCATGATATCAATACTGCAAACTGAATATTACAATTTTTTTTTTTTTTTTTTTTTTTAAAGCTCATCATCGCGGAAAGAAGTAAGGAGCTACAGAGGATTGTTTGGTGTTTTCTGTCAGTTTAAACCCATTTTCTGAGTAATGAAAATAAATAGCGATAACGTTAAATAATGTATGATGGTGCATGGTATCAATACTTAATGAAAACACTAAAACATCCTCTGTAGCGATTTTCTTCTTTCCGTGATGATGAGCTTAAAATTAAGTTTTGTTGGTTTCTTGTAATATTCAACTCCATGTCAAGGGAATATGAAGTACGATGTAGGGAAGTTTTTGGTGTCAGTTTGCAGTATTGATATCATGCTTCATAATACACTTTATAGTTTGTTTTCCTATCCTCATCTTATTGAAGAAAAACAGGGTTATAAATGACAAAACACACCAAAAATGCCGACTTTAAGGGGAGATATCCACTTGAGGGATTTTTGTCTTGACCCCTTTCTCCCTCATGTTTAGCCCCATTGCTTTTGATATTATAAAATGTTTGCCCCATTAGTTTAGCGATTTTAAGAACTTTCACCCCATATTAAGACCTTTCGTGCCATTTAGGTGTCGATTTTATCCTGGCGAGCGATAGCGAGCCTGTAATTTAAGAGGAACCGGCCTTCGGCCGGGACATTTTTCTACCGAAAAATGTACAAATTTATCTTGAAAGGGATTCAAGGGGGTGTATTTTTAAGGTTGATGGAGGTCTAGGGAACAAACTAAAAACCTCCCCTTAAGGGTCCATTACTACAAAACAATGCCCCCAAAAGCCTATGTGTATATAACAGTGTTTTACTGAGCATTACTTAACCCTCTCCGACATATGACGCGATTTTGAGCCTATTGGGGATACTTTAAAGACTTTGTTACCATCAGGGGTATTTAGAAACCTTTAGTTTAGTTACTTCAACCTCGCAGTTGTCTTTGAGTTAGCTGTGTTGAGCCTATTGGGGATACTTTAAAGACTTTGTTACCATCAGGGGTATTTAGAAACCTTTAGTTTAGTTACTTCAACCTCTGCAGTTGTCTTTGAGTTAGCTGTGTTGAGCCTATTGGGGATACTTTAAAGCCTTTGTTACCATCAGGGGTATTTAGAAACCTTTAGTTTAGTTACTTCAACCTCTGCAGTTGTCTTTGAGTTAGCTGTGTTGAGCCTATTGGGGATACTTTAAAGCCTTTGTTACCATCAGGGGTATTTAGAAACCTTTAGTTTAGTTACTTCAACCTCTGCAGTTGTCTTTGAGTTAGCTGTGTTGAGCCTATTGGGGGATCTTTTAAAGCCTTTGTTACCATCAGGGGTATTTAGAAACCTTTAGTTTAGTTACTTCAACCTCTGCAGTTGTCTTTGAGTTAGCTGTGTTGAGCCTATTGGGGATACTTTAAAGCCTTTGTTACCATCAGGGGTATTTAGAAACCTTTAGTTTAGTTACTTCAACCTCTGCAGTTGTCTTTGAGTTAGCTGTGTTGAGCCTATTGGGGATACTTTAAAGCCTTTGTTACCATCAGGGGTATTTAGAAACCTTTAGTTTAGTTACTTCAACCTCTGCAGTTGTCTTTGAGTTAGCTGTGTTGAGCCTATTGGGGATACTTTAAAGCCTTTGTTACCATCAGGGGTATTTAGAAACCTTTAGTTTAGTTACTTCAACCTCTGCAGTTGTCTGAGTTAGCTGTGTTGAGCCTATTGGGGATGCTTTAAAGACTTTGTTACCATCAGGGGTATTTAGAAACCTTTAGTTTAGTTACTTCAACCTCTGCAGTTGTCTTTGAGTTAGCTGTGTTGAGCCTATTGGGGATACTTTAAAGCCTTTGTTACCATCAGGGGTATTTAGAAACCTTTAGTTTAGTTACTTCAACCTCTGCAGTTGTCTTTGAGTTAGCTGTGTTGAGCCTATTGGGGATACTTTAAAGCCTTTGTTACCATCAGGGGTATTTATAAACCTTTAGTTTAGTTACTTCAACCTCTGCAGTTGTCTTTGAGTTAGCTGTGTTGAGCCTATTGGGGATACTTTAAAACCTTTGTTACCATCAGGGGTATTTATAAACCTTTAGTTTAGTTACTTCAACCTCTGCAGTTGTCTTTGAGTTAGCTGTGTTGAACCTATTGGGGATACTTTAAAGCCTTTATTACCATCAGGGGTATTTAGAAACCTTTAGTTTAGTTACTTCAACCTCTGCAGTTGTCTTTGAGTTAGCTGTGTTGAGCCTATTGGGGATACTTTAAAGCCTTTGTTACCATCAGGGGTATTTAGAAACCTTTAGTTTAGTTACTTCAACCTCTGCAGTTGTCTTTGAGTTAGCTGTGTTGAGCCTATTGGGGATACTTTAAAGCCTTTGTTACCATCAGGGGTATTTAGAAACCTTTAGTTTAGTTACTTCAACCTCTGCAGTTGTCTTTGAGTTAGCTGTGTTGAGCCTATTGGGGATACTTTAAAGCCTTTGTTACCATCAGGGGTATTTAGAAACCTTTAGTTTAGTTACTTCAACCTCTGCAGTTGTCTTTGAGTTAGCTGTGGGCAGAAAACTAATTTTGGAGAGGTAATTATAAGAGTGAGAGAACTCTATTTCTTATTGCTAATCTGGCAACCTCTGCGTCATAAATGCGTGAAAGGGTTAATCTTTGGAAGTATTTGACAAAACTCGCGGGACACCCTGTATACTAAATATTAACATGTGATCATATTAACCCTCACTATCTCTGGCAGCTGTTTTGTTTGCTTGCTTGCTTGCTTTAAGGGGGGGCCACCTCGCTTTTTGTTGTCTCTTTCTCTCCTTTTCTCTCTTTCTCTCCTTTTCTCTCTTTCCCTGGCTTGTATCCATTCGGCCCCATTCAGCCAACTGTTTTAAGACGTTTATCCCCATCCAGGTGTCCATTTCTTCCTGGCGAGCGATAGCGAGCCAGCATTGTATGGAGAAATCCGGCTTCGCCGGAAACATTTTTCTATCGAAAAATGTACAAATTTAGCTTGCTGTCAAAAACAAATATATACTGTATATGCTGGCTCGCTACCGCTCGCCAGGAAAATATTGACACCTGGATGGGGGGTAAACGTCCTAAAACAGTAGGCTGAATGGGACCGAATGGATACAAGCCAAAGAGAGAGGGGAAAAAAAAAAAGCGAGGTGGGCCCCCTTAAATGATACCCAAACAGAAACCATTAACTTGTGATCGATTCTCCCACGCTGGCAGCAAGTTAGTCGGGAAGTTTCGGGTTTGGATTGCATCACGCATGGCCCGACTTTGGGGAGAATTGAATTTTCCCTAGGCGATTTTGGGCACCGTACATACATACATACATACATACATACACACATACATACACACAGAGGTCGAATTAAACTGATTTGTATTATTATTATTGTTATTATCACACACACACACACACACACATAAGTCGAATTAAACCGATTATTATTATTATTATCATTAATATTATTATTATCACACTCACACACACACACAGAAGTCGAATTAAACCGATTATTATTATTATTATCATTAATATTAGTATTATCACACACACACACACACACACACACAGCTCGAAATAAACAGATGATTATTATTATTTATTATTATTATTATTATCGATATTATTATTATTATTACACACACACACACACACACACACACACACACACACACAGCTCGAAATAAACATGATTATTATTATTTATTATTATTATTATCGATATTATTATTATTATTACACACACACACACACACATACACATACACACACACACATACACATACACACACACACACAGCTCGAAATAAACAGATGATTATTATTATTTATTATTATTATTATCGATATTATTATTATTATTACACACACACACACACACACATACACATACACACACACACACAGCTCGAAATAAACAGATGATTATTATTATTTATTATTATTATTATCGATATTATTATTATTATTACACACACACACACACACACACACACACACATACACACACACACACACACACACACACACACACACATACACACACACACACACACACACACACACATAGCAAAAATAAATAACAATAAAATACATTCTAACAAAACAAATTCACACACATCTATCTAGGTCGCCCAGGAGAGAAACCCAGAATTATTATAAGTATTATAATTATTATAAATATTATAATTATTATCGTTACACATATACACACACGCACATTGCAAATATAAGGTCAGAAATTAATAACAAGTATCATTCCTACCCCCAAACAGCTTCGGAAAGGTCTGCCCCGACATTTATTACCGAGACCGTACACTCGAATACCACAGTTTCTATAACCCACTCATAGAAATTCGTTCACTTCATCTATTTCTAATTACTATAACCTATAAATCAACTACACAACTATATAATATACTGTTTATTGTTAAGTAAGTTCCATTCACAAATCAATCCAGATAGTTAGAAGCCGGAGTCACACGAGCCGTTTTTCGAGCAATCTTTACGGGCAATTATGGTCTGGCAGCTTCAAATATTACACTTTATCAGAATTCAGCCGCCTAACATACTCTACCTTCAGTCTAGTTACCGATACCAGTGCAAAAAAGTCCCTAAAACTTGCTCATGGAAAATTGACGGAAAATTCGCTCGTGTGACAACGGCTATAATTGCATAAAACAAATCCTAGCAAGTCCACGAATTTTTATTAGTGGGCTAGTCTATTCGCTGTAAGTAGGCGAGCAATCATGGCTTCTATCCTCTGTAACGAAAAAAGGGCTAGAGCGAATTGGCTGTAAATTACCACACATACTCCTGAACTGACTCGTCCCAATTGGTAGAAATATTAGCTCGATTACTCCAGTAGTTTTTTGAGTTACAGAGGTTACAGGTCAGGATTTCTCACCTACTTACAGCGAATAGACTGTAGAAACTGGTGACCACGGGATTGGGCCCATACGGGATTGGGCCCACTTAGGTTAGGTTAGGTTAGGTTAGGTTCCAATCCCGTATGGGCCCAATCCCGTATGGGCCCAATTCCGTATATTCCGTATGGGCCCAATCCCTATGGAACCGTAGAGACTATGGTATCCGAGTGTGCATACTTAGAAATAAATAAATCACTAAATACAAAAAAATCCCCCTCAAAGACATAAATATACTGAAAATATCTGTTCTACGTCAGACTAAGGAAAAAATACATTATATAAACACTGACTCTACAACATCATATCTCTCTCTCTATACAGTATATATATATATATATATCTTTATCTATCTATCTATCTATCTATCTATCTATCTATCTATCTCTCTTGACTTCTATACAGTTTTCGCTTCTCTCTCTCCCTCTCTCTCTCTCTCTCTCTCTCTCTCTCTCTCTCTCTCTCTCTCTCTCTCTCTCTCTCTCTCACTTAAAGCCTTGTTTTCAGGTACGTCACAACAACTTTAAGGAAGGAATTACTGTTTGACGAGAAAGGGGACATCTGCCTTCACTTACTTTTTCTTCTTACTCTTTCCTCCCTCCTCCTCCTCCCTCCTTCCTACTCCTCTCTCCTCCTTCCGTCCTCCTCTCTTCTTCTTCTTCCCCCCCTCTCCTCCTCCTCCTCCTCCTCCTCCACAATCTTGAGTGCAATGGTCCAATATCAATCTTCCTCTCTCTCTCTCTCTCTCTCTCTCTCTCTCTCTCTCTCTCTCTCTCTCTCTCTCTCTCTCTCTCTCTCTCTCTTCTCCTATCACTGTTTTCTCCTCTCTTCCCCTCTTGCCTTCTTCGTCTTTGATTTTCTTCTTTGTTTACATATTTGATTTAGTCTACGATCGATCTGCTATTATTCGGCCCATTTTCCTGGTTGACCTGATTGATATGATTGACCTGGTTGATCTGACTGACCTGGCTGACCTGATTAACTTGGTTGATCTGACTGACCTGGCTGACCTGATTAACTTGGTTGATCTGACTGACCTGGCTGACCTGATTAACTTGGTTGATCTGACTGACCTGGCTGACCTGATTAACTTGGTTGACCTGATTAACTTGGTTGACAAGATTGATATGACTGATCTAGTTGACCTGACTGACCTAGTTGACCTAACTGACCTAGTTGACCTGACTGACCTAGCTGACCTGACTGACCTAGTTGACCTGACTGACCTGGTTAAGTTTTTTTTTTAGTTTGGTCCCTAGATATCCTTCAAGCTTAAGATTACACCCCCTTGAGCCCCTTTCAAGATAAATTTGTACATTTTTCGGTAGAAAAATTTCCCGGCTGAAAGCCGGTTCCTCTTAAATTGCAGGCTCGCTATCGCTCGCCAGGATAAAATAGACACCTAAATGGCACGAAAGGTCTTAAAATTGACAGAAATGGGTTGAAAGTTCTTAAAATCGTCAAAATAATGGGGCGAACGTCTTAACATTAGGAAAACAATGGGGATAAACATGAGGGAGAAAGGAGTCAAGAAAAAAAAATCCCTCAAGTGGATATTTCCCCTTAACCAAATTAACCTGACTGACCTGATTAACCCGGCTTACCTAGATGACCTGATTGACCTTGTTGACCTGACTGACCTGATTGACCCGGCTCTCCTAGATGACCTGATTGACCTTGTTAACCTGACTGACCTGATTGACCCGGCTTTCCTAGATGACCTGATTGACCTTGTTGACCTGACTGACCTGATTGACCTGGCTCTCCTAGATGACCTGATTGACCTTGTTGACCTGACTGACCTGATTGACCCGGCTTACCTAGATGACCTGATTGACCTTGTTGACCTGACTGACCTGATTGACCCGGCTCTCCTAGATGACCTGATTGACCTTGTTGACCTGACTTACCTGATTGACCCGGCTTACCTAGATGATCTGATTGACCTTGTTAACCTGACTGACCTGATTGACCCGGCTCTCCTAGATGACCTGATTGACCTGACTGACCTGATTGACCCGGCTCTCCTAGATGACCTGATTGACCTTGTTAACCTGACTGACCTGATTGACCCGGCTTACCTAGATGACCTGATTGACCTTGTTAACCTGACTGACCTGATTGACCCGGCTTACCTAGATGACCTGATTGACCTTGTTGACCTGACTGACCTGATTGACCCGGCTCTCCTAGATGACCTGATTGACCTTGTTGACCTGATTGACCCGGCTCTCCTAGATGACCTGATTGACCTTGTTGACCTGACTGACCTGATTGACCCGGCTCTCCTAGATGACCTGATTGACCTTGTTGACCTGACTGACCTGATTGACCCGGCTCTCCTAGATTACCTGATTGACCTTGTTAACCTGACTGACCTGATTGACCCGGCTTACCTAGATGACCTGATTGACCTTGTTAACCTGACTGACCTGATTGACCCGGCTTACCTAGATGACCTGATTGACCTTGTTAACCTGACTGACCTGATTGACCCGGCTCTCCTAGATGACCTGATTGACCTTGTTGACCTGACTGACCTGATTGACCCGGCTTACCTAGATGACCTGATTGACCTTGTGACCTTGACGACCTGATTGACCCGGCTCTCCTAGATGACCTGATTGACCTTGTTGACCTGACTGACCTGGTTATCATATTAGCCCTGGCTTGGTTATTGGGTTCCCCGCCATGGCTGACCACTCTACTAATGCGTGTGATGGGCGGATTCACCTTTGTTTATTGAAATATGGCGAACGAAACTAAAGCTAAAGCTCTCTCTCTCCCCCCCCCCCCCTCTTTCTCTCTCTCATCCTCTCTCCCTCTCTATCTATCCATCTATCTAGCTTTCCTCTCTCTCTCTCTCTCTCTTCTTGTAACACATACACTCTCTATCTCTCTATCTATCTTTACTATCTCTTTCTCTCTCTCCTTGTAACTCTCTCTCTCTCTCTCTCTCTCTATATATATATATATATATATATATGTATCTCTCTCTCTCTCTCTTTCTCCTTGTAACTCACTCTCTCTCTCAACCTCTTCCTCTTGTCCAAACGTCCGTCAATCTTAATTATAGTTTTTTCTTGTTTCTCTTGACTTCTCCTATACAGTTTTTCCTCTCTCTCTCTCTCTCTTTATATATCTATCTAGGTCTCTCTTTCTCTCTAGGTCTGTCTCTGTCTCTCTCTCTCTCTCTCTCTAGGTCTGTCTCTGTCTCTCTCTCTCTCTCTCTCTCTCTAGGTCTCTCTCTCTCTATCTGTCTAGGTCTCTCTCTCTCTCTCTCTTTATCTATCTATCTAGGTCTCTCTTTCTCTCTAGATCTGTCTCTGTCTCTCTCTCTCTCTCTCTCTATCTAGGTCTCTCTCTCTCTATCTGTCTAGGTCTCTCTCTCTCTCTCTCTATCTATTTATCTATGTCTCTCTCTCTCTCTCTCCAATAACCATATACAAACGTAATCTCTCAAAACACCGGATATTGGAAACTCCAAAGCTTTAGGATTTTGTAAAAGATAGAAATATAGGTCATGTAAGCCTCTATTACTAATATTATTATTATTAGTAGTAGTAGTAGTAATGGTAGTAGTAGTAGTAGTGGTGGTGGTGGTGGTGGTGGTGGTGGTGGTGGTGGTGGTGGTGGTGGTGGTGGTGGTGGTGGTAGTAGTAGTAGTAGTAGTAGTAGTGGTGGTAGTAGTAGTAGTAGTAGTAGAAGAATATACAGTAAGTAATAGTAGTAGTAGTAGTGGTAATAGTGGTAGTAGTAGTAGTAGAAGAATATAAGTAATAGTAGTAGTAGTAGTGGTAATAGTGGTAGTAGTAGTAGTAATAGTAGTAGTAATAGTAGTAGCGGGTCTATTTGGATCCTCCCTGTTTTACTCCATTAATTTGGAGATTTTAAGACGTTTCACCTCATAAGTTTGAAGAATATAAGATGATTCAACTCAATAAGGTGTTGTTATTTTCCGGAAATGAGAGGGTTAATTGAGAATCTTGCTCTTGTATGCCACACAGATCCTAACTAAGCTGCATAAAATAAAATCGAATATACCCATGTCCTCCCTATATATTTACCTTCGATTAAGGGGAGGTTTTTAGTTTGGTCTCTAGATATCCATCAAGCTTAAGATTACACCCCCTTGAGCCCCCTTTCAAGATAAATTTGTACATTTTTCGGTAGAAAAATGTGCCGGCTGGAAGCCGGTTCCTCTTAAATTACAGGCTCGCTATCGCTCGCCAGGATAAAATCGACACCTAAATGGCACGAAAGGTCTTAAAATTGACAGAAATGGGTCGAAAGTTCTTAAAATCGTCAAAATAATGGAGTCGAACGTCTTAAAATTAGAAAAGCAATGGGGCTAAACATGATGGAGAAAGGAGTCCGGAAAAAAATATCCCTCCAGTGGAAATCTCCCCTTTAAAAAAAAAAAAAAAAAAATGGCGTAATAGAAAAAAATAAAAAAATAAAAATAAAAATAAAACAATAATAATAAAATACGTCAAAAAATACCCCCACTAAGCGACCGAGGGGGGAGGGGGGGGGGGTATTTTTTTTAGGAGAATCGTCAATTAAACCCATGTTTTTTTTCCCCCTCTCTACGTTTCGGGGGGCCCAAAAAAGCAAAACACAAAATATGTACGGTATACGAGGTGGCTTCAGAGATGGGGTCGTTTCGGGCCATGAGTGAGCACCGTGCCTCATGTGAAGGCAAGATGGCAGGTGCTCGTTGTACTCTACGTGCTTCACATGTCTCACTCCCTAGACTGGAACAAGACCTCACGGGCTTCACTGTTCATTGTAAAGCGGTGAATGTTAAGGCTCTCGGCCTATGCCCGAGAGGAAGTAATTGGAATATAGAAAAAAAAAAAAAAAAAAAAAAAAAATAGCATATATATAATTATGAAAGAACATATACTGTATATTTGGTTTACTCAGAATGACAGTCTTTCATTTCTGGAAGTATTCAAACATTCATAAGATGTCCTGTATAATTATGAGAGCGAGAGAGCGAGAGATATAATGAAAGAGAGAGAGAGAGAGAGAGAGAGAGAGAGAGAGAGAGAGAGAGAGAGACGAATAAAGAGATGGAAAGAGAGAGAGAGAGCGAGAGAGAGAAAGAGAGAGAGAGAGAGAGAGAGCGAGAGATATAATGAAAGAGAGAGAGAGAGAGAGAGAGAGAGAGAGAGAGAGAGAGAGAGAGAGAGAGAGAGAGAGAGAGAGAGAGAGAGATAATGAAAGAGAGTGAGAGAGAGTGAGCGTGAGAGAGAGAGAGAGAGCGAGAGATATAATGAAAGAGAGTGAGAGAGAGTGAGCGTGAGAGAGAGAGAGAGAGAGAGATAGTGAAAGAGAAAGAGTGAGTAAGAATGGGAGAGTGTGAGAGAGAGGTACATGCAGCTGTTATTGAGAAAACGAACGGAGGAAATAGTGAGAGTTGGTTGTGGTGCAAAGGAAGAGAGGGAGACAGGTGTGGGGAAGACAGGTGTGAGGGAGATAGGTGTGAAAGGTGTGGGGGGCGGGGGCAGGTGTGGGGGGACAGGTGTGGAAGGTGTGGGGGAGACAGGTGTGGAAGGTTAGGGGGACGAGACGAGGCAGACGGAAACGTAAGGCAGGTAGGCAGAGAGCGAGAGAGAGAGAGAGAGAGGGGGGAGGGGGACTGCCTGGTGTTGGGGTGAGCAGGAAGAAAGGAAGCAGACGCAGAGGTGAGGCACTGAAGGTGAGAGGCAGACGGAAAGGTAAGGCAGGAAGGTAGCTAGCGAGAGAGAGAGAGAGAGAGAGAGAGAGAGAGAGAGAATGACAGATAGGTAAACAATGACAGATAGAGAGAGACTGAGTGAAGTACCAAGACTGTCAGCTGTTAAGGAGGGGGGGGGGGGGGGGAGTAGATAATTCCATATTTAGGGAGGGTCTCGAGATAAACCAGCCACACTCTTAACCAGCCACACTCCTAACCAGCCACACTCCTAACCAGCCACACTCTTAACCAGCCACACTCCTAACCAGCCACACTCTTAACCAGCCACACTCCTAACCAGCCACACTCCTAACCAGCCACACTCCTAACCAGCCACACTCCTACAGCCACTCCTAACAGCCACACACTCCTAACCATCCACACTTCTAACCGGCCACACTCCTAACCAGCCACACTCCTAACCAGCCACACTCCTAACCAACCACACTCCTAACCAACCACACTCCTAACCAACCACACTCCTAACCAACCACACTCCTAACCAGCCACACTTCTAACCAGCCACACTCCTAACCAGCCACACTCCTAACCAGCCACACTCCTAACCAGCCACACTCCTAACCAGCCACACTCCTAACCAGCCACACTCCTAACCAGCCACACTCCTAACCAGCCACACTCCTAACCAGCCACACTCCTAACCAGCCACACTCCTAACCAGCCACACTCCTAACCAGCCACACTCCTAACCAGCCACACTCCTAACCAGCCACACTCCTAACCAGCCACACTCCTAACCAGCCACACTCCTAACCAGCCACACTCCTAACCAGCCACACTCCTAACAGCACACTCTTAACCAGCCACACTCCTAACCAGCCACACTCCTAACCAGCCACACTCCTAACCAGCCACACTCCTAACCGGCCACACTCCTAACCGGCCACACTCCTAACCGGCCACACTCCTAACCAGCCACACTCCTAACCAGCCACACTCCTAACCAGCCACACTCCTAACCAGCCACACTCCTAACCAGCCACACTCCTAACCAGCCACACTCCTAACCAGCCACACTCCTAACCAGCCCACTCCTAACCAGCCACACTCCTAACCAGCCACACTCCTAACCAGCCACACTCCTAACCAGCCACACTCCTAACCACCGGCCTAACCAGCCACACTCCTAACCAGCCACACTCCTAACCAGCCACACTCCTAACCGGTCACACTCCTAACCTGTCACAACCACAATGGCCACACTCTTGTAGCATAAAATTTAAATCATACATATTTAAGGGGAGATCTCCACTTGAGGGATTTTTTTCTTGACCCCTTTCTCCCTCATGTTTAGCCCCATTGCTTTTGATATTATAAAACGTTTGCCCGATTAGTTTAGCGATTTTAAGAACTTTCACCCCATATTAAGACCTTTCGTGCCCTTCAGGTGTCTATTTTATCCTGGCGAGCGATAGCGAGCCTGTAATTTAAGAGGAACCGGCCTTTGGCCGGGACATCTTTCTACCGAAAAATGTACAAATTTATCTTGAAAGGGACTCAAGGGGGTGTAATTTTAAGCTTGATGGAGGTCTAGGGAACAAACTAAATACTTCCCCTTAAATGAATCAACGGTGCTGTAGTCTGCAGGGAGAAGGGGGTCTTAATGGAGAAGGGGGTCTTAATGGCCGCAACAAATTATCCCTTGATATAATTATTACTCAATTAAACATGGCTATCATTATACTCAATTAAACATGGCTATCATTATACTCAATTAAACATGGCTATCATTATACGATATTAAACATGGCTATCATTATACTCAATTAAACATGGCTATCATTATACTCAATTAAACATGGCTATCATTATACTCAATTAAACATGGCTATCATTATACTCAATTAAACATGGCTATCATTATACTCAATTAAACATGGCTATCATTATACGATATTAAACATGGCTATCATTATACGATATTAAACATGGCTATCATTATACGATATTAAACAGTTTCAGAAGGACCTATGGTGTGAAAGGGTTGAGAGAGATAGTGAATATCCCTCAAATGGCTAGCTATCCTTTTTCAATCTTAAGGGGGCTGACCTGTTTTTGTTCGGTCCTTTTCTATCTTTCTCTGGTTTGTATTCATTTGGCCCCATTCATCCTACTGTTTTAAGACGTTTTTCCCCATCCAGGTGTCAATTTTTTACTGGTGAGCGGTAGCGAGCCAGCATATTTTTTATTTTTGTTTGACAGCAGGCTAAATTTGTACATTTTTCGATAGAAAAATGTCTCCGGCGAAGCCGGATTTCTTCATATAATGCTGGCTCGCTATCGCTCGCCAGGAAGAAATCGACACCTAGATGGGGATAAACGTCTTAAAATAGTTGGCTGAATGGGGCAGTTGTTATTTAGTTGGGTTTATATATTTATATATTTATACATTAATTTATTTATTGGCTGACAAATATAGCTGACAGGGCTAGGATTCCAACCGTACAAATATAGCTGACAGGGCTAGGATTCCAACCGTACAAATATAGCTGACAGGGCTAGGATTCCAACCGTACAAATATAGCTGACAGAGCTAGGATTCCAACCGTACAAATATAGCTGACAGGGCTAGGATTCGAACCGTACAGGCAGGAGGAGGTCCAGTGTCACCTACACCATCACGAGAGTTACAAGGAGGAATTTGATTCTTCTACCAGTGTTCCTTCTCGTGATGGTGTACTACTACTACCACCACCACTACTACTACTACTACTACTAGTACTACTACCACTACTACCATTACTACTACTACTACCACCACCACTACTACTACTACTACTACCACCACCACCACTACTACTACTACTACCACCACTACTACTACCACCACTACTACTACCACCACCACCACTACTACTACTACCACTACTACCATTACTACTACTACTACCACTACCACTACTACTACTACTACCACCACCACTACTACTACTACTACTACTACCACCACCACCACCACTACTACTACTACTACTACTACTACTACTACCACCACCACCACCACCACCACTACTACTACTACTACTACCACCACCACCACTACTACTACTACTACTACTACCATTACTACTACTACTACCACCACCACTACTACTACTACTACTACCACCACCACCTACTACTACTACTACCACCACCACCACTACTACTACCACCACCACCACCACTACTACTACTACTACTACCACCACTACCACACTACTACTACTACTACCACCACCACTACTACTACTACTACTACCACCACCACCACTACTACTACTACTACCACCACCACCACTACTTCCACTACTACTACCACCACCACCACTACTACCACTACTACTACCACCACCACCACTACTACTACTACTACTACCACTACTACTACTACTACTACTACCACCACCACTACTACTACTACTACAACACCACCTCCACCACTACTAATACCACCACCTCCACTACTACTACCACTACACCATCTCCACCACTACTACTACTACTACTACTACTGCCATCACCACCACTACTACTACTACTACTGCCATCACCACTACCACTACTACCACTACTACTACTACTACTACCACCACCACTACTACTACCACTACTACTACTACTACTACTACCACCACTACCACTACTACTACTACTACTACTACTACCACCACCACCACTACTACTACTACTACTACCACCACCACCACTACTACTACTACCACCACCACCACTACTACTACTACTACCACCACCACCACTACTACCACTACTACTACTACTACTACTACTACTACTACTACCACAACCACCACTACTACTACCACTACTACTGGACCTCCTGCCTGTACGGTTGGAATCCTAGCCTTGTCAACTATATTAATTTATGTTTAAAAAAATACCCTCATTGTTCCCTGATTAAATAGCATTGTATGGATACTCCCATATTAAAAATATGTTACAGGCGGGCAATGCCTAGTTAATTGCTCAATAGGTGGCGTTCTGAGAGTGAGGGTCCGAGTGTGAGGGGTGAGACCGTGAAGTGCAGAGGCGAAGCGGCTTCAGAGATGGAGTTGCTTCGAGCCGGGGTGCTTCGCATGTCTCACTCCCTAGACTGGAACAAGACCTCACCGTGTTCAGCGGTGTAGTGTAAAAGCTCTCCGTCTATGCCCGAGAGGGAGTAGTTGGAATATAGAAAATAACAAATTTTTTTTTTTTTTTTAGTTTCCTCGCTAGACCTTCATCTAGTTTAGAAAAACACCCCCTAGACCCCCCTTCAAGATAATTGTGTACATTCGGTGGGAGGGGAGAGAACTAACGAGATGGAGAGACATGATATGGAGACAGGTGGTTGGGGGGGAGGGCTGACACAGGAGGGGACCTACAACGAGTTACAAGGCATAGTTAGCATCTCAAAGACCCTGCAGTCCAATCCAGGGAGACGATCGAAGTAGAGAGAAAGATTGCGTAGTGCCTTACATTCATTATAATGTATAACTTGCAAATTAATCAAACCAAATCTGGAACGACCCAACCTAAAGACAAAATAACTTATCAGAATCATTAACCCCTTCTGTTCCGGCGACGTCTTTTGTATTGTATTCGGTGACCGGTCAACTCAACCAGTAGACCATTTCAACCAGTAGCTCTCAACCAGTACCAAATCAACCAATACGGTTAGGTTAGGTTAGTACTATATTTTGGCACTGGTTTGGTTGGTCTGGGTTAATTTGGCACTGGTTGAGAGCTACTGGTTGAAATGGTCTACTGGTTGAGATGACATGGAACCGTTTTATTCTATAGCTATATTTAAACGATGGTGTGCAGCTTATACTAAGGATCTGTGATAGCAAGAATGCTGAGGGGGGTGACCTGTTTTTGTTCTGTCCTTTTCTATCTTTCTCTGGCTTGTATCCATTTGGCCCCATTCAGCCTACTGTTTTAAGACGTTTATCCCCATCCAGGTGTCAATTTTTTACTGGTGAGCGGTAGCGAGCCAGCATATTTTTAATTTTGTTTGACAGCAGGCTAAATTTGTACATTTTTCGATAGAAAAATTTCTCCGGCGAAGCCGGATTTCTTCATATAATGCTTCTTGTACTTCCCTACTGAAGAACGATTTACAGATTTTATATGTACGGTCGCGCTAATAAGTCATGTCCCAGGTGTCATTATGCTTGGCTTGCTCTGTGCTGTATTAATGTCTGTCAGATGTTGAATAGGGTGGGTAAGTGTAGGGACATGTTTGTATATTTCACGCGATATGCAGAAATGCAGCTTAGCTATGGCTGATACCACCTATTGATCAAAATATACTTGGTGCCGAGACATGACTTATTAGCGCGACTGTACCATCATGTCCACACGTGACGTACTACTGTTGATTCTTGTAATTAAGGGGAGGGAGTTGCTTTGTCTGGACCCCCTTCTCCCTCATGTTTAGCCCCATTAGTTTTGAGATTTTAAGACGTTCGTTCCATTATTTTGACGATATTAAGACCTTTCACCTCATTTCTTTGTCAATATTAAGAGCTTTTGTGCTATTAAGGTGTCTTTTGTTTTTTCTGGCAAACGATAGCGAGCCTGTAATTTTAGGAGGAATTTATCTCAAGGGGGGGGGGGGTCTAGGGGTTGTTTTGTTTATGCTTGATGGAGGTCTAGGGAGGAAACTAGAATATATATATATATATATATACCATAAAATAAACCCTACCCCCCTTAAATTACAACTTCCAGCCATGGTTGCGTGTTGTATTCATAGTGATAGTAAATATTTTGCTGTAATCCACATGCTCAAGCCGCTTACGATATTTAATAACTTCAATGAGTCGACCTTGTGTGTGAGAGAGAGAGAGAGAGAGAGAGAGAGAGAGAGAGTTCTAAACGATATGAAGATAAAGGGATATAGGAGGGAGGGGGAGAGATTACCATAAGAAAATAAATCAATACAATTATATATATATATATATATATATAAGTAGAGAGAGAGAGAGAGAGAGAGAGAGATAGAGAGAGAGAAAGGGGGAGGGGGGCTGTGATAGTGAATTAAGTCTCACGCGGCTATGAATGACAGAAGAGGTTTGACAGGTGAGGGGAAATGACAGTGGTGGAGGGGAAATGTAGGAGGGGGGTAAGGTGGCGGGGGGGAGGGACTGAGGGTGAGGGTAGAGAGGGTGCTAGAGGGTAAGGGTGAAGGGAGGGGGGGGGAGGGAAGATGAGGGGAAGGAAGGAAGGAGGGTTGGGGGAGAGTGGGTGAGGTGACGGAGGGGAAGTGAGGATGTGGGGTGTGGGAGGGAAGGGAGGGTGGGCGAAGGAAGGAGGGAAGGAGGGATGGTGGGGGAGGGGAGGGTAGGGAAGGTGAGGGGAGGAAAGGAGGGGGAGGGGAGGGAGGGAGGGAGGGAGCAAGGGTGGAGGGGAGGATAGTGCCAAAGCGAGGGTGGAGGGTGGAGGGAGGAAGGGAGGACAGTGCCAGCCAGGCAGAGAATCAAAGGGGTGTAACCAGCGCCAGAGCTCAGTGTGTGGCAGACAGTGAGGAGGGTTATACACGCTCCCCCTCTACCCCCTCCCCCCCACCTCTCTCCCTCTCTATCGCTCGCAGGTGCTAGGCAAAATCCAAGAAATATACTTTATAAAAATTCCGACAAAACAAATATATAGAAAACCCCAAACAACAAAATAATAAAGTGATCATCCTTTAACTTAAGGGGGGTCACAGGTTTTTTTGTTTATCTTTCTCTCATTTTCTCTTTCCCTGGCTTGTATCCATTCGGCCCCATTCAGCCAACTGTTTTAAGACGTTTATCCCCATTCAGGTGTCGATTTCCTCCTGGCGAGCGAAAGCGAGCCAGCATTGTATGGAGAAATCCGGCTTCGCCGGAGAAATTTTTCTATCGAAAAATGTACAAATTTAGCTTGCTGTCAAAACAAAAATATATATATGCTGGATCGCTACCGCTCGCCAGGAAAATATTGACACCTAGATGGGGGTAAACGTCTTAAAACAGTAGGCTGAATGGAACCGAATGGATACAATTAAGCCAAAGAGAGAGAGAGGGAGAGAAAGATAAAAGAAAAAAAAAAGTGTTCATCCTTTACCTTTAAGCTCGATAAATGGCAAATCATGTCGTATTGGACTATTATAAATAGCATCGATTGGTGGTGATGAACGCAACAGGCTTGGCATACGTGACGAAATAATGTGAAACGAACGCGAAAGAAAGATCGAAAGTGAGTGATGTAATATGCAAAAGTGGTTGGGTATAGTCGCGGAAAAAGAACTAGCCGATATTAACCCCCTTCTTTACCGAGACGTCTTTTCAAAAAATTATTGTAGCTATGTTTAGAAGATTTTGTGCAGTTTAAGAAGGATCTGTGGTAGTACAAAGAGTTAAGGGGAGATCTCCACTTGAGGGATTTTTTTCTTGACCCCTTTCTCCCTCATGTTTAGCCCCATTGCTTTTGATGATATAAAACGTTTGCCCCATTAGTTTAGCGATTTTAAGAACTTTCAACCCATATTAAGACCTTTCGTGCCATTCATGTGTCGATTTTATCCTGGCGAGCGATAGCGAGCCTATAATTTAAGAGGAACCGGCTTTCGGCCGGGACATTTTTCTACCGAAAAATGTACAAATTTATCTTGAAAAGGACTCAAGGGGGTATAATTTTAAGCTTGATGGAGGTCTAGGGAACAAACTAAATACCTCCCCTTAAGTGAGATAGTTTCAAGCTTCTTAATTGCTGGTTACCCTTTTTGAACTTAATCCAATCGTCTAATAGTTGCCAGAATAGAATGAAAAGGTCAGAAGGGGTTAATTAATAATGAAAAGGTCAGAAGGGGTTAATTAATAATCCTTAAATATACCAATAATTACAGAAGGAGATCATATTAATAAGGGTGTAGTGCTTAGTTTTTGGTCTATTTATTTATTTATTTATTTATTTATTTATTTATTTATTTATTTATTTATTTATTTATTTATTTATTTATTTTTTAGTTTCCTCGCTAGACCTCCATCAAGCTTAGAAAAACACCCTCTGGACCCCCCTTTCAAGATAAATATGTACATTTTTCGGTAGAAAAATTTCCCGGCCAAAGGCCGGTTCCTTCTAAAATTAGAGGCTCGCTATTGCTCGCCAGGAAAGGACACGACAGGTCTTAATGTTGACCAAAAATGAGGCAAAAGATCTCATAATCGCCAAACTAACGGATCGAACGTCTTATAAAACATGAGGGAGAAGGGGGTCCACAAAAAGCGAGTACTACCCCCTTAAGGGGAGATTTCCACTTGAGGGATTTTTTTCTTGACCGCTTTCTCCCTCATGTTTAGCCCCATTGCTTTTGATATTATAAAATGTTTGACCCATTAGTTTAGCGATTTTAAGAACTTTCACCCCATATTAAGACCTTTCGTGCCATTTAGGTGTCAATTTTATCCTGGCGAGCGATAGCGAGCCTGTAATTTAAGAGGAACCGGCCTTTGGCCGGGACATTTTTCTACCGAAAAATGTACACATTTATCTTGAAAGGGACTCGAGGGGGTGTAATTTTAAGGTTGATGGAGGTCTTGGGAACAAACTAAAAACCTCCCCTTAAAGGTACTGGAATCTTTATTTTAGGTATAAATATTTAGGCAAGTGATGAGTGCTGTTAAGGTGGGAGGGTTCATTTTGTGGTCGATTTTATAATTTATTTATTATTTTTTAAAATGTCCTCCCTAGACTTCCATCAAATTTAAAAAACACACCCATTAGATCCCCTTCTTGATTAATTTGTACATTTTTCGGTAGACAAATAATGGGGCAAGCATCTTAAAATCTAAAAAAAACAATGGGGCTAAACACGAGGAAGAAGAGGGACCAGAAAACGACCCATCTCCCCTTAACGAATCAACATATGAAGTAAACACGAAAGGTAAAAAACACAATATAGAGACACAGGAGACAAAATTATTAATATATATATATATATATATATATACATGTATCTTAAGGGGAGGTTTTTAGTTGATTCCCTAGACTTCCATCAAGCTTAAAATTACTCCCCCTTGACTCCCTTTCAAGATAAATTTGTACATTTTTCGGTAGAAAAATTTCCCGGCCGAAGGCCGGTTCCCCTTAAATTACAGGCTCGCTATCGCTCGCCAGGAAAAAATCGACACCTAAATGGCACGAATGGTCTTAACATTGACAGAAATGGGGCGAGGGTTCTTAAAATCGCCAAACTAATGGGGCAAGCGTCTTTAAATCTCACAAGCAATGGGGCTAAACATGAGGGAGAAAGAGGTTCAGAAAAAAATACTCCAGGTGTACTTAACTTAAGCATCAATCGAGTGTCAGACATATTTATGATGCAGTAACTCTCATACCAATGTATCGATTATTGTGAAAATCTTGTTAGTGTCCTCAGGGATTAAAATGATATGCAGCCAATTAATTATAGTTTTCACGATATAAGATCAATAAGAGAAAAATAAAGACTGGTAAAAGTCAATGTTTGATAAGCAAGCATTGGCCTTGGGGCTGTTCGGCCAGGAAGCTTGGGGAACAACAACAACAACAACAACAACAACAACAACAACAACAACAACATTGACAGCTGATGAATTATGCAGAGTTGATTTTAAAATAAGTGTGAGTAGTGAGCACAAACTTGATTACAACTCACACACACACACACACGTTAGAATCAGAAGCCAAGATGTACAATCGGCTTAATAAGTGATGTCTCGGCACCAATTATGTTTTGATCAACAATTGGTATCAGCCATATCTAAGCTCCATTTCTTCATATCGAGTGCAATATACAAACACAATTCTTACACTTACCCACCCTATTCAACATCTGACCGACATTAATACAGCACAGAGCAAGCCAAACGTAATGACAGCTGGGACACGACTTATTAGCGCCACTGTACACCAGAACACTCACCAACCACTTAACCGTTAAGGGGAGATTTCCACTTGAGGGATTTTTTTCTGGATCCCTTTCTATCTCATGTTTAGTCCCATTGCTTTTGATATTCTAAGACGTTCGCCCCATTAGTTTGATGATTTTAAGAACTTTTGCCCCATTTCTGTAAATTTTAAGACCTTTCGTGCAATTTAGGTGTAGATTTTATCCTGGTGAGCGAGAGCGAGCCTGTAATTTAAGAGGAACCGGCCTTTGGCCGGGACATATTTCTACCGAAAAATGTACAAATTTATCTTGAAAGGGGGTCAAGGGGGTGCAATTTTAAGATTGCTGGAGGAGTAGGAAACAAACTAAAAACCTCCCCTTAACTACAAGAGGTATTTCCTGAGCTGAGAAAAAAAAATCGACTACCTTTAACTGTATTAGAAACCAAACCAAACCAATCAAGGTCTCTCTATGTGCTAAAAGAGGTGTTCGAGATTGCGAGACGTCTTTCCTAATCTGAAGAAAATAGTGTCAGACAAAATATAATGAAGAGTTGCTTGATACAGTTATAAAAGCTCTGGATTGCGAGACGTCTTTCCTAATCTGAATAAAACCATGTCAGACATAATATAATGAAGAGTTAAACAAAAGGGAATAAGGTCAGACCAAAATCAATTGAAGAGTTAAAGAAAAGGCAAGAGTCAGAAAAAACAAAAACAAATACAGATTTAAACAAACGAAAACACAAGTGAGGATATCATGAAGCAATAATGAAGATAATTATTGTGGCTGTACAGGTCATTAAACCGGTGCAATGTTGCTTTTGGACTGTAATGAATAAGAACAGGAATACAAGAAAATCAACATGAAATAGAATAATTGTTTGGGCCATTTTATCACTTCCAAAGACGTGATTGTTTGGGCCATTTAATCACTTCCAACTATAATTGTTTGGGCCATTTTATCACTTCCAACTATAATTGTTTGGGCCATTTAATCACTTCTCAAGACGTGATTGGAACATGAAACCCTAGTTATATCTTTACATATACAATCATAAAGACCAATCATTATAGATTTGGCTTTTATTTGGCAAATGAACAATGAAAGTGATGCAAATAAAATAAAATATCTAATAAAACTAACTATAAAGATAATTATTTTGGCAACTGAAAAATGAAAGGGAGGCAAAGCAAGCCTAATATTTAATACAACTAACTTTAAAAGATAATCATTTTGGCAAAGCAAGTCTAATATTTAATACAACTAACTTTAAAAGATTATTATTTGGGAAACTGAAAAAATTACAGTGAAGCAAAGAAAGGACACTATTTAACACAACTAACTTATTTTGGCAAGTGAACAATGACAGTGAGGCAAAGACAGTAAAATATTTAATGCAAACTAACCACAGAGATAATTATTTTGGGCAAAGACAGTAAAATATCTAATACAACTAACTATAAAGATAATTATTTGGGCAAAGACAGAACAATATTTAATACAACTAACTTATTTTGGCAAGTGAACAATGACAGTGAGGCAAAGACAGTCAAATATTTAATGCAAACTAACCACAGAGATAATTATTTTGGGCAAAGACAGTAAAATATCTAATACAACTAACTATAAAGATAATTAGTTGGGCAAAGACAGGACAATATTTAATACAACTAACTTATTTTGGCAAGTGAACAATGACAGTGAGGCAAAGAAAAGAAAATATCTAATACACCCAGCCTACTACTACTACCACTACTAGCAAGGAGGAGGTAATCATCTCTACACGCACGTTGAACGAGAGGTGAGTGACGAGACATATTAGAACGAGACATATTAGAACGAGACATTAATTAAAATGTAAAACTTGCAAACAAAGTCAAACCAAAACTGGGACAAAGATATTAGAACGAGACATATTAGAATGAGACATTAGAACGATACATATTAGAACGAGACATTAATAGAACGAGACATATTAGAACGATACATATTAGAACGAGACATTAATAGAACGAGACATATTAGAACGCGACATTAGAACGATACATATTAGAACGAGACATTAATAGAACGAGACATATTAGAACGAGACATTAGAACGAGACATATTAGAACGAGACATATTAGAACGAGACATATTAGAACGATACATATTAGAACGAGACATTAATAGAACGAGACATATTAGAACGAGACATTAATTAAAATGTAAAACTTGCAAACAAAGTCAAACCAAAACTGGGACAAAGATATTAGAACGAGACATATTAGAAGGAGACATTAGAACGATACATATTAGAACGAGACATTAATAGAACGAGACATGTTAGAACGATACATATTAGAACGAGACATTAATATAACGAGACATATTAGAATGAGACATTAATAGAACGAGACATATTAGAACGAGACATTAGAACGAGACATATTAGAACGAGACATATTAGAACGATACATATTAGAACGAGACATTAATAGAACGAGACATTAGAACGAGACATTAGAACGATACATATTAGAACGAGACATTAATAGAACGAGACATATTAGAACGAGACATTAGAACGAGACATATTAGAACGAGACATATTAGAACGATACATATTAGAACGAGACATTAATAGAACGAGACATATTAGAACGAGACATTAGAACGATACATATTAGAACGAGACATTAATAGAACGAGACATATTAGAACGAGACATTAGAACGAGACATATTAGAACGAGACATATTAGAACGAGACATTAATAGAACGAGACATATTAGAACGAGACATATTAGAACGAGACATTAGAACGATACATATTAGAACGAGACATATTAGAACGAGACATATTAGAAAGAGACATATTAGAACAAGACATTAGAACGAGACATTAATAGAACGAGACATTAGAACGAGACATATTAGAACGAGACATATTAGAACGAGACATTAATAGAACGAGACATATTAGAACGAGACATATTAGAACGAGACATTAGAACGAGACATATTAGAACGAGACATATTAGAACGAGACATATTAGAACGAGACATTAGAATGATACATATTAGAACGAGACATTAATAGAACGAGACATTAGCACGAGACATTAGAACGAGACATATTAGAACGAGACATTAGAACGAGACATATTAGAACGAGACATATTAGAACGAGACATTAATAGAACGAGACATATTAGAACGAGACATATTAGAACGAGACATATTAGAACGAGACATATTAGAACGATACATATTAGAACGAGACATTAATAGAACGAGACATATTAGAACGAGACATTAATAGAACGAGACATATTAGAATGAGACATTAATAGAACGAGACATATTAGAACGAGGCATTAATAGAACGAGACATATTAGAACGATACATATTAGAACGAGACATTAATAGAACGAGACATATTAGAATGAGACATTAATAGAACGAGACATATTAGAATGAGACATTAATAGAACGAGACATATTAGAACGAGGCATTAATAGAACGAGACATATTAGAATGAGACATATTAGAACGAGACATTAATAGAACGAGACATATTAGAATGAGACATTAATAGAACGAGACATATTAGAATGAGACATTAATAGAACGAGACATATTAGAACGAGGCATTAATAGAACGAGACATATTAGAATGAGACATTAATAGAACGAGACATATTAGAATGAGACATTAATAGAACGAGACATATTAGAACGAGGCATTAATAGAATGAGACATATTAGAATGAGACATTAATAGAACGAGACATATTAGAATGAGACATTAATAGAACGAGACATTAGAAAGAGACATTGATAGAACGAGACATTAGAACGAGACATTAATAGAATGAGACATATTAGAATGAGACATTAATAGAACGAGACATATTAGAACGAGGCATTAATAGAACGAGACATATTAGAACGATACATATTAGAACGAGACATTAATAGAACGAGACATATTAGAATGAG
>CM064561.1:20663184-20708184 GCA_032716605.1 Paralithodes platypus | reverse complement strand
TCGGTAGAAAAATGTACATTATATTCGGTGTGAGTATCCCAGGTTCGAGTCCTTGGACTGCCATATGTATTTGTCGATTTCATTAATTGAGTTTAGAAGTAAAGTTGGTTGGTGAAAAATATGAATTATTAATTATGGTTTATATTTTAAAATGTAATGGGGGGGTCTAGTGGGCAACCCCCCCCCCCCTCAAAAAAACAAAACACCACACAGATAAAAAAAAAAAAATAAAAAAAAAAATGATAAAATGAATAATGAAAAGAGTAATATTCAAATTCAAATTCAAATCCCAAAGTCCAGTATTGATCGTTGGGTGTCTCTATGACGTCACGCTCACGTCATCAATGCAGCCTTATTTTAGGGGGTAGGGGCGGGTTTTTTGGTATATTTTTGTTGTGTAGGCTATATGTATCTATATAGGCCATAGACCCCTTTACATGTATGTATCTATATAGGCCATAGACCCCTTTACATGTATGTATATATATAGGCCATAGACCCCTTTACATGTATGTATATATATAGGCCATAGACCCCTTTACATGTATGTATATATATAGGCCATAGACCCCTTTACATGTATGTATCTATATAGGCCATAGACCCCTTTACATGTATGTATATATAGGCCATAGACCCCTTTACATGTATGTATATATATAGGCCATAGACCCCTTTACATGTATGTATCTATATAGGCCATAGACCCCTTTACATGTATGTATATATAGGCCATAGACCCCTTTACATGTATGTATCTATATAGGCCATAGACCCCTTTACATGTATGTATATATATAGGCCATAGACCCCTTTACATGTATGTATCTATATAGGCCATAGACCCCTTTACATGTATGTATATATATAGGCCTATTCATTTATTTTTTAGTTTGCTCGCTAGACCTCCATCAAGCTTTAAAAAACAACCCCTAGACCTCCCTTCAAGATAAATGTGTACATTTTTCGGTAGAACAATATCCCCCTCCTAAAATTACAGGCTCGCCAGGAACAAAATTGACACCTAAATGGCACGAAGGTTTCTAATATTGACTAAGATATGGGCTGAAAGGTCTTAGAATCGTCAAACTAAAAGGGCGAAAGTCTTAAAATCTCAAAATCAATGGGGCTACACATGAGGGAGAAAGGGATCTAGAAACCCTCCCCCCCAAAAAAATAAAAATAAAATAAATAAAATTAAAAAATTAAAAGAATAAATACAAATAAAATGAAAATAAAAAATAAAAAGAGTAATATTCAAATTCAAATTCAAATGCCAAAGTCCAGTATTGATCGTTGGGTGTTTCTATGACGTCACGCACACGTCATCAATGCAGACTTGTTTTAGGGGGTAGTGGCGGGTTTTTTGGTCAATTTATTCAGTTATTCATTTATATTTTTAGTGATTATTTTGTGTTGTGTTAAGAAATCACCCCTAGACCCCCTTTCAAGATAAACCGGCCAAAGGCCGGTTCTTGCTAAAATTACAGGCTCGCTATCGCTCGCCTAGAAAATCTCGTCACCTAATTGGCAACGAAAGGGGGGGGGGGAGGTCGTAGGGTCGTTATCCCGGGCAATCAGAGTTAATGGTATCTATTCCAGTACCAAATGATGTGGTTCTGACCGGCCTATCCCAAACATCCATGCCTTTCATTTTCCCAGAGATATTTTGAATTCATCCCAAAACTCTAATTCTTTTATTTTCAGAGATATTTTGCATTCATTCCAAAAATCCATTCCATTTTTTTTCCTAGATATATATTTTTGCATTCATCCCAAAACCCTTCCTTTTTTTATCCAGAGATATATTGTATTCTTCTAAAACTCTCCATTTAAGCTATGTTTTCAGATATTTTGCATTCACATTGACAGACAGACAGCCGACTGACAGACAGACAGACAGACACAGACACAGACTGACAGACCCAGACCCAGGAGTATATTGACAATTCTTTCCTGGCGGTCGATAGCGGGCCTACAAATTAGGTGAAACCGGCCCATGGCCGCAACATTTTCCTACCGAAAAATGTACAAATTTACCTCGAAGGAGTGGTGGGGTGGAAAGGGAAAGGGGGGGGGGGGGGGGTATTTTTTGGTGTGGAGGGGATCTAGGAAAAATAAAATACAAAATAAAATAAAATTATATATATATACAGTATATATATATATATATATATATATATATATATATATATACATATATATATATATATATACAGTATACCGGGTATATACTGTATATAAGAACATAATTTCAAAACATACACAATAAGATAAAATAAATAAGTAAACAATTAAAAAACAATCAACCTCTCAATAAAAATTAAGGAATTATTGACTGACATTGATTAAATTCCCCGGAAGACATTTTCTGTTGGCCTGCAAAGAAAACGGGAATTTGTTGGGGGGACTCGAGGGGAATCGTTTTCTTTATGTGACTAACGAGATGAAAGACTCGATTTTTAGGGCCCAGTTTTTTCAACGGTGATAAAAGTTGAATAATTGGTCCTTTTGATACAATTTATGTATTTATATATTCTGTATCTCTCTCTCTCTCTCTCTCTCTCTCTCTTTCTTTCTCTCTCTCTCTCCTAATTCACATCTTTACTATGCCTATATCATGATCACCTATTCCCATTCCTCGCTCTCTCTCTCTCTCTCTCTCTCTCTCTCTCTCTCTCTCTCTCTCTCTCTCTCTCTCTCTCTCTCTCTCTCTCTCTCTCTCTCTCTCTCTCTCTCTCTCTCTCTCTGTTTTTCAATGGGCATAGAAGTTGAGCAATTGGTTCTTTTGATACAGCATATTTATTTATATATTCTTTATCTTTATCTCTATCTCTATCTCTCTCTCTCTCTCTCTCTCTCTCCCTGTTTTTCAATGGGCATAGAAGTTGAGCAATTGGTTCTTTTGATACAGCATATTTATTTATATATTCTTTATCTCTCTCTCTCTCTCTCTCTCTCTCTCTCTCTCTCTCTCCCAATTCACATCTTTACTATGCCTAAAGTTATCATGAGCGCCTATTCCCATTCCTCTCTCTCTCTCTCTCTCTCTCTCTCTCTCTCTCTCTCTCTCTCTCTCTCTCTCTATCTCGTTTTGACAGTTTGTTTTGGCTATTTTTAGACGATATTTTTCAGATTAAGAAGGGTGTGTGGAAGTCAGAGGGTTAATTGAGATAGTATTTACCCTGTTTAATTGAGATAGTATTTACCCTGTTTAATTGAGATAGTATTTACCCTGTTTAATTGAGATAGTATTTACCCTGTTTAATTGAGATAGTATTCACCCTGTTTAATTGAGATAGTATTCACCCTGTTTAATTGAGATAGTATTCACCCTGTTTAATTGAGATAGTATTTACCCTGTTTAATTGAGATAGTATTTACCCTGTTTAATTGAGATAGTATTTACCCTGTTTAATTGAGATAGTATTTATCCTGTTTAATTAAGATAGTATTTACCCTGTTTAATTGAGATAGTATTCACCCTGTTTAATTGAGATAGTATTTATCCTGTTTAATTGAGATAGTATTTATCCTGTTTAATTGATAGTATTTACCCTGTTTAATTGAGATAGTATTTACCCTGTTTAATTGAGATAGTATTTACCCTGTTTAATTGAGATAGTATTTACCCTGTTTAATTGAGATAGTATTCACCCTGTTTAATTGATAGAGTATTTACCCTGTTTAATTGAGATAGTATTTATCCTGTTTAATTGAGATAGTATTTATCCTGTTTAATTGAGATAGTATTTACCCTGTTTAATTGAGATAGTATTTACCCTGTTTAATTGAGATAGTATTTACCCTGTTTAATTGAGATAGTATTTATCCTGTTTAATTGAGATAGTATTTACCCTGTTTAATTGAGATAGTATTTATCCTGTTTAATTGAGATAGTATTTACCCTGTTTAATTGAGATAGTATTTATCCTGTTTAATTGAGATAGTATTTATCCTGTTTAATTGAGATAGTATTTACCCTGTTTAATTGAGATAGTATTCACCCTGTTTAATTGAGATAGTATTCACCCTGTTTAATTGAGATAGTATTTACCCAGTTTAATTGAGATAGCATTCACCCTGTTTAATTGAGATAGTATTTACCCTGTTTAATTGAGATAGTATTCACCCTGTTTAATTGAGATAGTATTTATCCTGTTTAATTGAGATAGTATTTACCCTGCTTAATTGAGATAGTATTCACCCTGTTTAATTGAGATAGTATTCACCCTGTTTAATTGAGATAGTATTTATCCTGTTTAATTGAGATAGTATTCACCCTGTTTAATTGAGATAGTATTCACCCTGTTTAATTGAGATAGTATTTACCCTGCTTAATTGAGATAGTATTCACCCTGTTTAATTGAGATAGTATTTACCCTGTTTAATTGAGATAGTATTTACCCTGTTTAATTCCCAGATACTTCCCAAGCTGTATTAACTCGGCCAATACTGCTAAAACTAGTCCTAATTACGAAGGGGTTAAGTACGCTGGACCCCCTTCTCCCTCTTCTTTAGCCCCATTAGTTGTGAGATTATTAGACGTTCGCCCCAATAGCTTGGCTGTTTTACGAGCTTCCGCCCCAATTGTGTGTCAATTTTGTGCCATTTACAGTAGGTGTCGCATCTTTCCTGGCGAGCGATAGTGAGCCTGGCACCTAAATGGCACGAAATGTTATATAACTGACAAAGCAATGGGGCGAAAGGTCTTAAAATCGCCAAACTAATGAGGCGAACGTCTTAAAATCTCAAAACTAATGGTGCTATACATAAGGGAGAAGGGAGGGGGGGGGGGGGGGGGCACAAATAACAGCCCCTTAACCCATTCAGTACCGGTGACGTCTTTACCATTATATTCTGGTAACTATTAGACCATTTTATTCAGCTTAGTAAGGCCGTCTACCAGTTAAGGGGAGGTTTTTAGTTTGTTCTCTAGACTTCCATCAAGCTTAAAATTACACCCCCTAGAACCCCTTTCAAGAAAAATTTCTCCGGCCAAGCCGGATTTCTCCATACAATGCTGGCTCGCTACCGCTCGCCAGGAAAATATTGACACCTGGATGGGGGTAAACGTCTTAAAACAGTAGGCTGAATGGGGCCGAACGGATACAAACCAAAGATAGAGGGAGAGAAAGAGAAAAACAAAGCGAGGTGGGCTCTCTTAAATGCCCCCCCCCCCCCCCCCCCTCCTTTAAATATAGGCCTATGTAGTTCATTGGGCCAAGGTTAGGAGACGCCAGTAGGCCGAGGGGTTTGGGTAAATTTGGCTCGGATTTAGCTAGCGAAAAAGTGCAAAATATATAAATAAATAAAATTACATTGACATCAAATATAAAACACACATACATACATACATACACACCCACACACACACCCACACAGACGTACACACCCACAGACGTACAAAACACCATGGTAGTGTGCCAAGCCTGGGGTGAGAGTAGTGGTAACAGCTGACTGACTCACTATAAGTACTCTCTATACACACACATACACACACCACACACACACGCAGACACACACACACACACACACAGACACATACACACACACACACACATACACACACCCAGACAGACAGACAGACACACACACACACACACACCTACACCTACACACACACACACATACACCTACACCTACTTACACACACACACATACACACACACACACACACACACACACCTACACCTACACACACACATACACCTACACCTACACCTACACACACACACACACAGACATGGTAACAGGGGAGAGAGCCTTCTGCTGAATTGAGATAGATAATTCCTTCAGATCGTTCCTCAATTGCATACAATCGTCTAATGATAGCCAGCATAAACTGTCGAATCGTGTCATAATCTTCAAATGGTTAAGTTTTATAAAATATGGATCTTATGTTGGCAATTGACCACTTGAGAGTTTCGTTCTATAAGGAAGTTGGAGCTGTAGACAACGATATTTAACACAATTTACAGCTAAAATACGGTCGTAGCAAATTTATAAATACATAAAACCCAATGCAACATACCATTTATCCATTAGAGAAACGTACATTATTATTGCATATCTGTTTAATATCTTTGTTTACGGCTCCAACTTCCTTATAGCCTGAAACTCGCAAGTGGTCAATTAAGCTGCCTGCCCCGTGACCGAAATAACAATGGGCTATTTTTAACAGTTTAGGCTATTGTAATCAAGACAGTGGAAGGGAGGGAGGGAGGGAGGGAGGACAGAGGCAACAGAAAACGAGGACGAAAAGAACATGGGGAAGCCGAGAGAGAGAGAGAGAGAGAGAGAGAGAGAGAGTGGGGAGAGATGGGGAAAAGAAGAGAGAGAGAGAGAGAGAGAGAGAGAGAGAGAGAGAGAGAGAGAGAGAGAGAGAGAGAGAGAGAGAAGGTGGGGAGAGATGGGGAAAAGAAGAGAGAGAGAGAGAGAGAGAGAGAGAGAGAGAGAGACACACACACACATTTAATTTACTATTTAATCAGTTAGACTAATTAGGAAGGAGCTGTGGGAATTAGAGGCCTTCTTAAGCTGTTTAAAATCGTCTAAGAATGAAATTAAGAAACACGTCACCGAATATTAAAGGAGTTAAGGGGACATGGGCTGCTTTTTTGGTCTATTAATTCATTTATTCATATATATATATTTTGTTTGTATTAATTATGAAAAGGCTATGCTAATTACTAAAAGGCTATACTAATTACTAAAAGGCTATATTAATTACTAAAAGGCTATACTAATTATTAAAAGGCTATACTAATTATTAAAAGGCTATACTAATTATTAAAAGGCTATACTAATTATTAAAAGGCTATACTAATTATTAAAAGGCTATACTAATTATTAAAAGGCTATACTAATTATTAAAAGGCTATACTAATTACTAAAAGGCTATACTAATTATTAAAAGGCTATACTAATTACTAAAAGGCTATACTAATTATTAAAAGGCTATACTAATTACTAAAAGGCTATACTAATTATTAAAAGGCTATACTAATTATTAAAAGGGTATACTAATTATTAAAAGGCTATACTAATTATTAAAAGGCTATACTAATTATTAAAAGGCTATGCTAATTACTAAAAGGCTATACTAATTACTAAAAGGCTATACTAATTATTAAAAGGCTATACTAATTACTAAAAGGCTATACTAATTATTAAAAGGCTATACTAATTATTAAAAGGCTATACTAATTATTAAAAGGCTATACTAATTATTAAAAGGCTATACTAATTATTAAAAGGCTATACTAATTATTAAAAGGCTATACTAATTATTAAAAGGCTATACTAATTATTAAAAGGGTATACTAATTACTAAAAGGCTATACTAATTATTAAAAGGGTATACTAATTATTAAAAGGCTATACTAATTATTAAAAGGCTATACTAATTATTAAAAGGCTATACTAATTACTAAAAGGCTATACTAATTATTAAAAGGCTATATTAATTATTAAAAGGCTATACTAATTACTAAAAGGCTATACTAATTACTAAAAGGCTATACTAATTATTAAAAGGCTATACTAATTACTAAAAGGCTATACTAATTACTGAAAGGCTATACTAATTATTAAAAGCCTATACTAATTATTAAAAGGCTATACTAATTATTAAAAGGCTATACTAATTATTAAAAGGCTATACTAATTACTAAAAGGCTATACTAATTATTAAAAGGCTATACTAATTATTTCTTTAGTTTCCTCCCTAGACCTCCGTGAAAAAAAAGAAAAAAGAAAAACAAAATCCCCCATATATTTTTTGGCAGAAAAATATCCCTGCCGAAGGCAGATTCGCTATCGCTCGACAGGAAAAAAGTCGACACGTAGATGACACAAGTAGTCTTAAGGGGAGGTTTCTAAGTTTGTTTCCTACTCCTCCAGTAATCTTAAAATTTCACCCCCTTGACCCCCTCTCAAGATAAATTTGTACATTTTTCGGTAGCATAATGTCCAGGCCGAAGGCCGATTACTCTTAAATTACAGGCTCGCTATCGCTCGCCAGGATAAAATCAACACCTAAATGGCACGAAAGGTCTTAAAATTAACAGGAAGGGACGAAAATTCTTAAAATCACCAAACTAATGGGGGCAAACGTCTTAAAATCTCAAAAGCAATGGGGCTAGACATGAGGGGAGAAAGGGGTCAAGAAAAAAGTCCCTCAAGTTGGAAATTAGCTCCCCCTTAATATTGGCAAAGAAGGGGGGGGGGGGGGGGCAAAAGGTCCCTCAAGCGCCAAACTAACGGATCGAAAGTCTTAACAAATCTGGAACCTAATATGCTAAACATGAGGGCGAAGGGGGTCCAGAAAAAACGATCCCTTTCCCCTTAGGGGCAGGTATTTAGTTTGTTCCCTAGACCTCCATCAAGCTTAAAATTACACCCCCTTGACTCCCTTTCAAGATAAATTTGTACATTTTTCGGTAGAAAAATGTCCCGGCCGAAGGCCGGTTCCTCTTCAATTACAGGCTCGCTATCGCTCGCCAGGATAAAATCGACACCTCAATTGCATGAAAGGTCTTAATATGGGGTGAAAGTTCTTAAAATCGCTAAACTAATGGGGCAAACGTTTTATAATATCAAAAGCAATGGGGCTAAACATGAGGGAGAAAGGGGTCAAGAAAAAAATCCCTCAAGTGGAGATCTCCCCTCAACCTTGCTGTGTCCTGTATGGTATATTTTGGGGTTCGAACCATATAATTTATGTAATTCATCGTTTTCATGGAATTTATTGTTTTTTTTTTATTTATGAGTGACACGTATAAATGAATGAGAGAGAAGGTCAATGAAGGAGTGAGAGCGAGGGAGGAGGAGGAGGAGGAGGAGGAGGAGGAGAAGGAGAGGAGGAGGAGGAGAGGAGGAGGAGGAGAGAGGGAAGAAGAGGAGGAAGAGGAGGAGGAGGAGGAGGAGAGAGGGAAGAAGAGGAGGAGAGAGGGAAGAAGAGGAGGAGGAGGAGGAGAGAGGGAAGAAGAGGAGGAAGAGGAGGAGGAGGAGAGAGGGAAGAAGAGGAGGAGGAGGAGGAGAGAGGGAAGAAGAGGAGGAAGAGGAGGAGGAGGAGAGAGGGAAGAAGAGGAGGAGAGAGGGAAGAAGAGGAGGAGGAGGAGGAGAGAGGGAAGAAGAGGAGGAAGAGGAGGAGGAGGAGAGAGGGAAGAAGAGGAGGAAGAGGAGGAGGAGGAGGAGAGAGGGAAGAAGAGGAGGAAGAGGAGGAAGAGGAGGAGGAGGAGGAGAGAGGGAAGAAGAGGAGGAGAGGAAGAGGAGGAGAGAGGGAAGAAGAGGAGGAGGGACAGGCAAGGGAAAGGAAGGAGGGATAGAGGAAGAGGAGAAAAGGAAGGAATAGGAGAAAGAGAAGGAGCAGGAGGAGAAAAAGGAAGAGGAGGAAGAGGAGGAGAATGAGGAGGTAAAAGAAGGAGTGAGAACAAGAGAAGCAGGAGGAGGAGGAGGAGGAGGATGAGGACAGAGAAGAGGAAGAGGAGGAGGAGGAGGAGGAGGAGGAGGAGGAGGAGGATGAGGACAGAGAAGAGGAAGAGGAGGAGGAGGAGGAGGAGGAGGAGGAGGAGGAGGACGGAGAAGAGGAAGAGGAGGAGGAGGAGGAGGAGGAGGAGGAGACAGAAACTTGGACTTCCGCAGTAATTATATTCCCATGTGATGACAAGAGAGAGAGAGTGTGAGTGAGTGAGTGAGTGAGTGAGTGTGAGTGAGTGAGTGAATGAGAGAGAGATCATTAATAACATATACACAGAGATAAATATGTACGTAGATCCAAGTTTTATTTATGACTTAAATGACTTAAATTGATTATTTAAGGGGAGGTATTTAGTCTCTTCCTTAGACCTCCTTCAAGCTTAAAATTACACCCCCTAGACCCCCTTTCAAGATAAATTTGTACATTTTTCGGTAGAAAAATGTCCCGGCCGAAGGCCGATTCCTCTCAAATTACAGGCTCGCTATCGCTCGCCAGGAAAAAATCGACACCTAAATGGCACGAAAGTTCTTAAAATTGACAGAAATGGGGCGAAAGTTCTTAAAATCGCCAAACTAAAGGGGGCGAGCGTCTTAAAATCTAAAAACCAATGGGGCTAAACATGAGAGAGAAAGGGGTCCAGAAAAAAATCCCTCAAGTGGAGATCTCCCCTTAAGATATAATATAAAAGAGAGAGAGAGCGAGAGAGAGCGAGAGAGAGAGAGCGAGAGTGAGTGAGTGAGTGAGCGAGTGAGTGAGAGAGAGAGAGAGAGAGAGAGAGAGAGAGAGCGAGAGCGAGAGTGAGAGTGAGAGAGAGAGAGAGAGAGACAGCGTGCCACCCTAATTAAACACTATCTGATCCGACGGGTTGAGGGTCATTAGGATGTTTTTGTTTATATATTATTGAGGATCTTGCTTGGTTTTGCCATTTTCCAGCAATTTATTTTATTTTGCCAAACGAAAAAATAAAAAAATAAAAACCAATATCAGACTTCCTCCAATCTATGATATTCTCACCCACAACCTCTTCGAGATGAATTTGTACATTTTTCGATAGAAAGGCTTTTTATCGCTCGTCCGAAAACAAAATCGGCACCTGAATGGGGTGAAGCGTCTTACTATCGCCAAAGTAATTGGCTGAACCGTCTTAAAATCTCCAAATTAATGTAGTAAAACAGGGGAGGGGGACTCCACAAAGACCCCCCTCGGATCAAATAGGGTAAAGCTGCCAGACCAGAGGAAAAGTTGCGGGGAAAAGCGTTCGTATAAATCCGTGTTGAATCCGCCTTAATCCCTGACAAATCCATCTCCGCAGCCCCCCCCCCCCCCCCCGTCGTCGTCGCGGTGCCGTGTGCTCAGTGCCAACACTCGGGGGATTTACAAGGGCCTGGGGGAAGCATGGGGTGACTGGGGGAACCATGGGTGGCTGGGGGAAGCATGGGTGGCTGGGGGAAGCATGGGTGGCTGGGGGAACCATGGGTGGCTGGGGGAAGCATGGGTGGCTGGGGGAAGCATGGGGTGACTGGGGGTAGCATGGGGTGACTGGGGGAAGCATGGGGTGACTGGGGGAAGCATGGGGTGACTGGGGTAGCATGGGGTGACTGGGGGAAGCATGGGGTGACTGGGGGAAGCATGGTGTGACTGGGGGTAGCATGGGGTGACTGGGGGAAGCATGGGGTGGCGGGGGGTAGCATGGGTGGCTGGGGAAAGCATGGGTGGCTGGGGAAAGCATGGGTGGCTGGGGAAAGCATGGGGTGGCTGGGGAAAGCATGGGGTGGCTGGGGGAAGCATGGGGTGGCTGGGGAAAGTATGGGTGTCTGGGGGTGGCTGTGGGTAGCATGGGGTGGCTGGGGGCAGCATGGCGTGGCTGGGGGAAGCATGGGGTGGCTGGGGAAAGTATGGGTGTCTGGGGGTGGCTGGGGGAAGCATGGGGTGGCTGGGGGAAGCATGGGGTGGCTGGGGGAAGCATGGGGTGGCTGGGGGTAGCATGAGGTGGCTGGGGGTGGCTGGGGAAAGTATGGGTGTCTGGGGGTAGCATGGGGTGGCTGGGGGAAGCATGGGGTGGCTGGGGAAAGTATGGGTGTCTGGAGGTAGCATGGGGTGGCTGGGGGAAGCATGGGGTGGCTGGGGAAAGTATGGGTGTCTGGGGGTAGCATGGGGTGGCGGGGAAAGTATGGGTGTCTGGGGGTAGCATGGGGTGGCTGGGGGAAGCATGGGATGTCTGGGGGTAGCATGGGGTGGCTGGGGAAAGTATGGGTGTCTGGGGGTAGCATGGGGTGGCTGGGGGAAGCATGGGGTGGCTGGGGAAAGTATGGGTGTCTGGGGGTAGCATGGGGTGGCTGGGGGATGCATGGGGGGGCGGGGAAAGTATGGGTGTCTGGGGGTAGCATGGGGTGGCTGGGGGAAGCATGGGGTGTCTGGGGGTAGCATGGGGTGGCTGGGGAAAGTATGGGTGTCTGGGGGTAGCATGGGGTGGCTGGGGGAAGCATGGGGTGGCTGGGGAAAGTAGGGGGGTGGGGGGGTAGCATGGGGTGGCTGGGAGAAGCATGGGGTGGCTGGGGAAAGTATGGGTGTCTGGGGGTAGCATGGGGTGGCTGGGGGAAGCATGGGTGTCTGGGGGTAGCATGGGTGATTGGGGGAAGCATGGGTGATTGGGGGAAGCATGGGGTGGCTGGGGGAAGCATGGGGTGGCTGGGGAAAGTATGGGTGTCTGGGGGTAGCATGGGGTGGCTGGGGGAAGCATGGGTGTCTGGGGGTAGCATGGGTGTCTGGGGGAAGCATGGGGTGGCTGGGGAAAGTATGGGTGTCTGGGGGTAGCATGGGGTGGCTGGGGGAAGCATGGGGTGGCTCGGGAAAGTATGGGTGTCTGGGGGTAGCATGGGGAAGCATGGGGTGGCTGGGGAAAGTATGTGTGTCTGGGGGTAGCATGGGGTGGCTGGGGGAAGTACGGGTGTCTGGGGGTAGCATGGGGTGATTGGGGGATGCATGGGTGACTGGGGGAAGCATGGGTGGCTGGGGGAAGCATGGGTGGCTGGGGAAAGCATGGGGTGGCTGGGGGAAGTATGGGTGGCTGGGGTATAGCATGGGGTGACTGGGGTATAGCATGGGGTGACTGGGGTATAGCATGGGGTGACTGGGGTATAGCATGGGGTGACTGGGGTATAGCATGGGGTGACTGGGGTATACGTAAATATCAGGAGAGAGAGAGAGCGAGCGAGAGCGAGCGAGGGAGACAGAGAACCCCCCCCCCCCTGATCCTACTCCCAGGTAAAGGTCAGAGGTCATGGCCAAAGCTTAACCCTCTCTGGTGCGAAGTTTTAGGGGTTAATATGATATGATTTAATAATATTATAAGTTTAATTAGCTTCGGACATTTTCGAGCAACGTATTTATAGTTTGGCGCACAGACTTGGAAATTATATATATATATATATATATATAATATACAGTATATAACTAACTAATCTATCTATCTATCTATCTACAGGTATATATAAAGCCCCACAGACCCCCTTCAAGCTAAATATGCAAATGTTTCTGTAAAAAAGAAAATAATAAAATATGGCCAGTTCCTCCTTTAAAGCAGCCTTGCTCTCGTCTGTCTAGAGAAAGTCGACACCTGAATGGAGTGCTAGTGCCTTACAATCGCCAAACAAATGAGGTGAAAAGTCTTCAATTCCACAAACTAATGGAGTGAAACCAGAGAGGATACAAACCGACCAGCCTTCCATTAGTTAGGATTAAAGTAAATATATTGTGTACGTTAATGGGTTCAAGATTAAGAGGGGAATCTTTCTGGAACCCCTTCTCCCTTATGATTAGCCCATTAGTTTTGATATTTAAAAAAAAAAAAAAAAAAAAAAAAAACGATTTTAACCTTTTGCGCTATGTACAGGTATATGTCAATTTTTTCCTTGCGAGCGATAGCGAGCCGGGGTATTTTTCCCGATAAATGCATAAACTCATCTCGAATGGGGGTCTTGGGGGTATTTTTCTAAGCTTGATGGATATACTGTACTAAAATAATAATAAATAATAAATAATAATTAAACATATAAATACATCAATAAATAAATGTATAAATGTATAAATTCTCCCCTCCCTCCCCCCCCCCCCCTCTTTTAATATATTGTAAATTTTAAGATATGTGGGTAAGTAAAGTGCCCACAGCATTATACCTTTATCTTAATTTTAAGATATGTGGGTAAGTAAAGTGCCCACAGCATTATACCTTTATCTTAATTTTAAGATATGTGGGTAAGTAAAGTGCCCACAGCATTATACCTTTATCTTAATTTTAAGATATGTGGGTAAGTAAAGTGCCCACAGCATTATACCTTTATCTTAATTTTAAGATATGTGGGTAAGTAAAGTGCCCACAGCATTATACCTTTATCTTAATTTTAAGATATGTGGGTAAGTAAAGTGCCCACAGCATTATACCTTTATCTTAATTTTAAGATATGTGGGTAAATAAAGTGCCCACAGTATTATACCTTTATCTTAATTTATCTTAATTTTAAGATATATGGGTAAGTAAAGTGCCCACAGCATTATACCTTTATATAATAGGTATGTTGGTAGTAATATATATAGTGTTCGCTATAAAATACCCTTATCAATTAGGTATATCGGCATAATATATACATATATTTATACACTTACATGTAATAATAATAATAATAATAATAATCTTCTGGTTACTTATATAGCGCCCGTATCTCCTCCTTCGAGGATTCACAAGCGCTTGGCTTTCTTTAGTCTACCAGAGACCATTACCCATCCCCCTTGCTCATGGGGAGATGGTAACCGCCGGCTGTATCCCAGAAAAACTTTTCAATCTGAGCGGGGATTGAACGCGAGACCTTCAAGATGGGAATCAGGCACGCTACCAACTGAGCCAGCCGGACGGCTATGTATGGATGCATGTATATACTCAGGCCGACGACATAGCCCGAACACATATATATATACTGTTGTTGTTGTACTGTTGTTGTTGTTATTGTTCCCCAAGCTGCCTGGCCGAACAGCCCCAAGTCCCCGAGCAAGGCCAAGGCCATAACCGAGCGCCCCTACAGAACCCTCCCTGCTGACCACAATAAAGCCTGGGTGACCGAAGCCACTCCATGGCGGGGAGCTGAGGAGGGTGCGGAAACGCCCGGGAAACCAAAGCCCCACCCAGGGCCCTGTGCCCCCCAGCAATTATGAAGAGAAAGTTGAGGGGCAAAGGAAAAATGTGACGCTTTGGCTTCCAATCTGGTAGATTGGGAGGTCAATCCACGGAAGAGACGCCGTCACTTGAGATCTAGAAAATATATAAGTAAAAGGAACAGTCAGAGTAAGCTATGGGTATGGCAGAGATCGCTCAGTTCTCACTCTGATAGACCAGCCCATCACCATATATATACTGTATATGTATACAGTATATATATATATATATATATATATATATATATATATATATATATATATATATATATGTGTATAAATATATATATAGCCTATATAAATATATATATATATATATATATATATATATATTAGATATATCTATATATATATATATATATATATATATATATATATATATATATATATATATACATACACAAATACAGTATACAGTATATACACACATCCATTTACACACAAACATACTGTATATAGGTAAATACATACACATACAGTATATACACACATCCATTTACACACAAACATACTGTATATAGGTAAATACATACACATACACAAACATACTGTATATAGGTAAATACATACACAAATACAGCACTTATAAAATGTTGGGAGGGGAGGGAGAACTTAATTAAAATCAGCCCAGGTGACAGGTGAGACAGGTGGGGGAGAGCGAGAGAGAGAGAGAGAGAGAGATTGAAAGAGAGAGAGAGAGAGATTGAAAGAGAGAGAGAGAGAGAGAGAGAGAGAGAGAGATTGAAAGAGAGAGAGAGATTGAAAGAGAGAGATATAGAGAAAGAGAGAATAGATAGATACAGTAAATAGATATCTAGATAGATAGATAGAGGAAGAAAGAAAGAGAGAGAGACAGAGAGAGAGAGATTTACGAGGAAGATATAAACCAAAATAGAACGTTGGGTGCCTTCTGGTCTAGTGCAGGTAGCCTGGAATTTTGTTATGGACTCCCCCTTCTTCCTCATATTTAGCCCCATTAGTTTTGAGATTTTAAGACGTTTGCTCCATTAGTTTGGCGATTTTAAGACCTTTTGTGCCATTTAGACGTCGGTTTTTTTCCTTGCGAGCGATAGCGAGCCTACAATATTAAGAGGGCTACCGAAAAATGTACAAATTTATCTCGAAAATGGGGTCTAGGGTGTGTTTTTTATAGCTTGATGGAGGTCTAGCGAGGAAACTAATAAATCTATAAATAATGAATAAATATGTAAATAGAGTAACAAACAAGCACTACCCCCCCCCTCCCCCCCCTTAACTTAAAGGGCACAACACAGGTATTTAACAGAGGTTAATGCCAGTAGTGTATGACTTATATTTTTTTGTCTCTCTCTCTCTCTCTATCTCTTTCTTTATCTACTGTTTGCCTCTTTCTCTTTCTCTCTCTCTCTCTCTCTCTCTCTCTCTCTCTCTCTCTCTCTCTCTCGCTTTGTTTCTTTATCTGCTGTTTGCCTCTTTCTCTCTTTCTTTCTTTCTTTCTCTACTGTTTGCCTCTTTCTCTCTCTCTCTCACTTTCTTTCTTTATCTACTGTTTGCCTCTTTCTCTCTCTCTCTTTCTTTCTTTCTTTCTTTCTCTGTTTGCCTCTTTCTCTCTCTCTCTCTTTCTTTCTTTATCTACTGTTTGCCTCTCTTTCTCTCTTTCTTTCTCTACTGTTTGCCTCTTTCTCTCTCTCTCTCTTTCTTTCTTTCTTTCTCTACTGTTTGCCTCTTTCTCGCTCTCTCTTTCTTTCTTTATCTACTGTTTGCCTCTCTCTCTTTCTTTCTTTCTTTCTTTCTCTACTGTTTGCCTCTTTCTCTCTCTCTCTCTCTCTCTCTCTCTCTCTTTCTTTATCTACTGTTTGCCTCTCTCTCTCTCTCTCTCTTTCTTTCTTTCTTTCTCTACTGTTTGCCTCTCTCTCTCTCTCTCTTTCTCTTTCTCTCAGGGATAAACCCTGGGCTGGATATTATCTCTCTTTTTCTTGCTATGTCACACACACACACACACACACACACACACACATAAACACACAAGCACAGACACACACACATACACGCGTGTGTGTGTGTGTGTGCGTGGAGAACTGGGTAAGGACGAAGCCATGGAGAGCAAGGGGAGGTAGGATCAGGACATATTTGCTTAACTATAGGTTAGATTATTAGAGTTTCCTGGTCACCTACATGTCATTACCGTGTTAAACCTGTAGAAAAAAATAGAAAAAAGTTCACCTCTATGTCAGTACCTTGTTAGACCTGTAGAAAAAAATAGAAAAAAGTTCACCTCTATGTCAGTACCTTGTTAGACCTGTAGAAAAAAATAGAAAAAAGTTCACCTCTATGTCAGTACCTTGTTAGACCTGTAGAAAAAAATAGAAAAAAAGTTCACCTCTGGCAGTACCTTGTTAGACCTGTAGAAAAAAAATAGAAAAAAGTTCACCTCTGTCAGTACCTTGTTAGACCTGTAGAAAAAAAGTTCCTCTGGCAGTACCTTGTTAGACCTGTAGAAAAAAAAATAGAAAAAAAGTTCACCTCTGTCAGTACCTTGTTAGACCTGTAGACAAAAATAGAAAAAAGTTCACCCTCTATGTCAGTACCTTGTTAAACCTGTAGAAAAAAAATCACTTATTACCATGTTAGACCTGTACACTTTTTGTATTTTGTTTAAAGCTTTATTTATTCTTCGAAGTAACCCCATTTTCAACAGGACTACTTTAAGTGGTGTATTGTTTGGTGATTATATTAGAGAGAGAGAGAGAGAGAGAGAGAGAGAGAGAGAGAGAGAGAGAGAGAGAGAGAGAGAGAGAGAGAGAGAGAGAGAGAGAGAGAGGGATGTTTGTTAAAGGACTTGGGAGTAGTTAAAGGTCATACGGAGATATATATTTAGAGCAGCCTAGGTGGGTAAAGGTCGAGTATATATATATATAAATATATACAGTATATATAAATATATATATATATAATTATTATACATATATAATGACATCATTTTCATCAATTGTGACGATGATGGTGGTGATGAATATTGGATTCGGCTTGATGATGATTGTGATGAAGTTAATGATGATGGTGATGAAGTTAATGATGATGATTGTGATGATGTTAATGATGTTGATGATGATGATGATGGTGATTAAGTTAATGATGATGATGGTGATGATATTAATGATGATGATGGTGATGATGATGATGGTGATTAAGTTAATGATGATGATGGTGATGATGTTAATGATGATGATGGTGATGGTGATGATGGTGATTAAGTTAATGATGATGATGGTGATGATGATGATGATGGTGATTAAGTTAATGGTGATGATGTTAATGATGTTGATGATGATGATGATGGTGATTAAGTTAATTATGATTTTTTTTTTTTTTTTTTTTTTTTTTTTTTTTTTTTTTTCCAACTTACTTCCTCTCGGGCATAGGCTGAGAGCCTTAACATTCACCGCTTTACAATGAACAGTGAAGCCCGTGAGGTCTTGTTCCAGTCTAGGGAGTGAGACATGTGAAGCACGTAGAGTACAACGAGCACCTGCCATCTTGCCTTCACATGAGGCACGGTGCTCACTCATGGCCCGAAACGACCCCATCTCTGAAGCCATCTCGTTCCCGTGCTTCACTGTCTCACCCTCTACACTCGGACTCTCACACTTACACACACACAACGCCACCTGTTGAGCAGATAACTCACCATTGTGATGATGTTAATGATGTTGATGATGATGATGATGATGGTGATTAATTTAATGATGATGATGGTGATGATGATGTTAATGATGATGATGGTGATTAATTTAATGATGATGATGATGGTTGTGATGATGTTAATGATGTTGATGATGATGATGGTGATTAAGTTAATGATGATGATGGTGATGAAGTTAATGATAATGATGATGATGATGATTAATGTGTTGATAGTAATTAATACTATTGTCCCCAGGTTGTGATAATGATGATGATGGTGATGATGATGGTTCAGCCGTGACAGGTCTGGGGCACCAAACCTACCCACACCGTCCAGGTCAGTCAAGGAGGTCAGGCCAGGTCAGTTATCAGGTCGTGCCATGTCAGATCAAGGAAATCAGGTCAGTCGAGTTGATCAGGTCAGGTCAAGGTGATCAAATCAGGTCAAGGAAATCAGGTCAGGTCAGTCAAGGATATCAGGTCAGCCAAAGTGATCAGATTAGGTCAGTCAAGGTGATCAGGTCAGGTCAGTCAAGGTGGTCAGGGGAGACCAGTCAAGGTGGTCAGGTGAGGTCAGGTCAGTCAAGGAGGTCAGGTCAGGTCAGTCAAGGTGGTCAGGGGAGGTCAGTCAAGGTGGTCAGGTCAGTCAAGGTGAGGTCAGGTTAGTCAAAGTGGTCAGGGCAGGTCAGTCAAGGTGAAGAGGTCAGGTCAGTCAAGGTGAGGAAGTTAGGTCAGTCAAGGTCAGATCAGGTCAGGTGTGGAAATGTACAGCCCATTTGCTCCAGCCCTTTTTGAGTTACAGTAATATAGGAGTCACGATTTCTGGCCTATCTATAAGGAATGGACTACAGGCCTTTGTCTTAAATGGGTTAGTATTTATTCCTGGAGGTACTTCCTAAGTTGAATTAAATTGCCTGGTGTTAGCTAAAATAATATAATACATAACGCTATTGTATTGTATTGTATTGCTATTGTATTGTATTGTATTGCTATTGTATTGATGGTGTAACGCTTATGAGTGTTCAAAGATCTGTATCTGGTAACCCAAGTTCGAATCCCGGGGAGATCACATGCTTTCATTAATTTCATTGGCTGGTGTTTGGTGTTGGAGTGAAATAAATAAAATAAATCATGAATAATCTCAAAATGTACCTTCCTATTAATTATTTTTTAAGAAGGTAATTTTATATAATTAAGGAGGTATTTTATATAATTAAGGAGGTATTTTATATAATTAAGGAGGTATTTTATATAATTAAGGAGGTATTTTATATAATTAAAGAGGTATTTTATATAATTAAGGAGGTATTTAGTTTCTTTCCTAGAACTTCATCAAGCTTAAAATTACACCCCCTAGACCCCCTTTCAAGATAAATTTTTACATTTTTCGGTAGAAAAATTTCCCGGCCGAAGGCCGGTCCCTCTTAAATTACAGGCTCGCTATCGCTCGCCAGGATAAAATCGACACCTGAATGGCACGAAAGGTCTTATTATGGGGTGAAAGTTCTTAAAATCGCTAAACTAATGGGGCGAACGTTTTATAATATCAAAAGCAATGGGGCTAAACATGAGGGAGAAAGGGGTCAAGAAAAAAATCCCTCAAGTGGAGGAGATCTCCCCTTAATATTCTCTAAATGTATCATACCTTTCTATTAAGGGGTGATTATTTTATTTATTTATTTTTTTGGGTCGATTTTTCTTTTATTTCTTGTTTTTCTAGTGTCCTCCATAGACCACCATCAAGCTTAAAATAACAACCCCAGGATCCCCCTTCAAGATATATTTTAAATTTTTCGGCTCGCTATCGCTCGCCAGGAAAACATCGAGACCTAAAAGAAACTAACAGGTCTTAATATTGACAAAGAAAAGGTCTAAACGGTTTTTAAATCGCCATACTAATGAACCGAACGTCTTAAAATCTAAAAACCAATGGGGCTAAATCCAGCCCATCTCCCCTTAATTATGTTTTTGAGAAGGTAATTTTATATAATGAATATTCTCTAAACGTACCTCTCTATTAATTATGTTTTTGTTTTCTTTCCAGGACGTGGGTAGGGGGGTTATGGTCACCCCCCTCCCCCCACCCTTCCGCCACCAGCCATCCCCCTCGCTGCCTCCACTCTGTTGGCTCTCACTCCTCCTCCTCCTCCTCCTCCCCCTCCTTCTGTTCCTCCCACACTGTCAAGCCAAGTCACTGGTACCAGAGTTCACCCACCCGTACCCCCCCTTGCTGTACCCCTCACTACCCTCTCCCGCCGCCTATTTCCATGACCTTCGTATACACCCCCCTCTCTCCGCTATCCCACCCACTCCCTCTACTTCACTGACCTCTCGACCCTCTAAATCCCCTGGGAATTCACTCTCTGACCGGGCTGGACCTATATACCCCACCTTCCTACCTGGTGATGACAAGGGTGAAGGTAGGGATCATGACTGGGGGGTGGGGGGTAATAGTTCCCAGGAGGACCTTTGGGAGGAGGCCCCGGAGGTAGTAGAGGGGGTATGGGAGTCCCCTGGAAATGACAGTGGTAGTGGTGGGGGAGGGGCCAGGAGTGATGCTGCGGAGGTGTGGCTGATAATTGTGAAGGCGCTGGTGATGGGTAGTATCATCCTGGTGTCGGTGATGGGCAACATCCTGGTTATCGTGAGCGTGGGACTACACCGCAGCCTCCACTCCCCTGCCAACTACCTTCTGGTCTCCCTGGCCACAGCTGATATGCTTGTGGCATTATTCGCCATGACCTTCAATGCCTCAGTGGAGCTTACAGGTGGACGCTGGTTGTTTGGGCGATGGATGTGCGATTTATGGAACAGTTTTGATGTATACTTTTCCACAGTATCAATCTTACACCTTTGCTGCATCAGTGTGGACCGCTACTATGCCATCGTGCGGCCACTGGAGTACCCCCTGACTATCACTCGCCGAATATTGGCAATCATGCTGGGCCACTGTTGGTTGGCTCCTGCCCTCATATCCTTTGTACCAATTCTTCTTGGTTGGTATACCACGGCTGATCACCTTCGTGCCCGCGAGGCTACACCACAAATCTGTACTTTTGTTGTTAATGCTGTCTTTGCTTTAGTGTCCTCGGCAGTGTCCTTCTGGATTCCCTGTACTGTCATGGTAGTTATGTACTTTCGCATATTTCAGGAGGCACGAAAACAGGAGCGTGCGCTACTTTCACGTGCATCATCTGCAAACTCTGCAGCTTATAACCACTCACAGCGGCGTGCTGCTGCTGCTGCTGCACAGCAGCAGCAGCAGCAACAACAACAGCTACAGCAACAGCAAGGAACAGGACCAGGAGGGGTATCACGACAGCAGCTTGTCGTGGCACTTCAGGGGCCACCAGCCACACCCACACCGCGCTATCAGCAAGAGTTCCGTATGAAAACCTTTAGCAATGCCTCCTCCATGATGTCCCTTGCTACCACCACTTCTGCCCTGCCACCCGCCGACCCCATCGCTGGCAGCAGTGGTGGGGATACCCTAACAGCTGGCAACGGTACGGGAGCCGGCCTCACTCTCAAGCCAGGAGGTGCTAATGGAGGCATCGGGGGCAGGTGGCGACATGGACGATACTGCCACCACTCCTGGCACGGTCCCCAAAGACAGACTGGACACCCATGTGGTCGAAGGCTACACAGCACCTCACTCCACGCCGCCAAGACCAGTCCAATCTTGCTGGGGCGAAGGGAGCACAAAGCAGCACGTACATTAGGTCTCATCATGGGTGCCTTCGTCGTGTGTTGGCTGCCATTCTTCGTGTGGTATGTTAGTATTACTGTCTGCGGGCCTTCCTGCCGTTGCCCTCACGCTGTCGTCTCAACCCTCTTTTGGATTGGGTACTTCAATTCCACCCTCAATCCTTTCATCTACGCTTATTTTCGTGCTGACTTTCGCGAGGCCTTCCACCGTACACTAAAACGGCTACGCTGCTGCCGGCCTCGTCAACCTGCAGGAGTCTTTGTTTGATGTATATTCTCCTGTTGCTTGTAGTGTCTATAATTAATTTGCTCGTGTCTTAAAATGGCTGCCAGCACAATACTGTATGTGTCATCATGTAACCTTTCCCCGCTGCGACTCGCCCTGCCTTCTTCACACAAAACCCTTAGGCCCGGCGCACATCTAAACGCAGGCAACACAGAGCAGAGCAAAAAAACGCAGACAGCTATTTCAAATTATAGTGCACACATTGCAAAGTAGGCCAGCTAACACAGATAAAGGCCAACATCTAATTTTAAAAGAACTCCTACAAAACTTCTGCCCTGCTCTGTCCTGAGTTGCCCTTGTTGCTGGTGTCGAAGTGCATGCTGGGCCTTAAACGCCTCTCTAGTGCTGCAACAGAGACCTATAGGACCAAATAAAATCTGCTAGATAGTAAATAAGTGCGAAATAATGCCACAATCTCTAGAATATCGCATTAAAATGGCTCAAATCTCCAGAATACCACAAGAGATCATGACTCTAGATGCAAACAATTGCCTCTAGATCGAAGTCAATACCTCTAGATCTAGCGGGTAAGTAGCTAAATTGGCAACACTACTGTATGGATAATAAAGTGTACAGTAAGTGGAATAATAAAGTGTATGGATAATAAAGTGTACAGTAAGTGGAATAATAAAGTGTACAGTAAGTGGAATAATAAAGTGTATGGATAATGTAAGTGGTGTGGTGCTGATATCATGGTGTCTATAGAGAGGAAGTGCAGTTTTCCTTAAGCCCTACTGTACCATAGGGTACTACCATAAATGTACCCCCCAGTACCAGACAATGTGGCTAAAATGGCTTCAGAGGCAAGATATAACAACCTCTCACCTCAAAAGTTGATGAAACACTGACCCAGACAGCCTGTGGAAGCTTGCAGCTAACCTAAGAAGTGTTGCCAATTCCTTAGAACAGTGTTTACAAGTCATGGTACCAGCCACTACCTGATACTGACAGTTACAAGGACCGTATATTACTAACGGCTTGCAGCCGTCGCTGGGATTGTACGGGTTAAGGGGGGTGACCTGCTTTTTTCTCTCTCCGTTTCTCTCTTTTCTCTGGTTTGTATCCATTCGGCCCCATTCAGCCTACTGTTTTAAGACGTTTATCCTCATCCAGGTGTCGATTTCTTCCTGGCGAGCCAGCATTGTATGGAGAAATCCGGCTTCGCCGTAGACATTTTTCTATTGAAAAATGTACAAATTTAACCTGTTGTCAAAATAATTTAAAACAAATATGCTAGCTCGCCAGGAATTTATCGAAACCTGGATGGGGGTAAACGTCTTTAAACAGTAGGCTGAATGGGGCCAAATGGATACAACCCAGAGAGAGAGAGAAAGAATACGAGGTGGACCAGTATCACAAGGGAGCTTTTATAGTCAACATTCGACGATCAACATTTTGTTGGCAACATTTGTAGTTTATTTTGCTCTGGTATCGGAAACTAGACTGATGAATTTAGGAGACATAAATATGTTACATGTTAACCTCATAAGCTGCCAGACCAGTGTTAACCCCTTCACCACCATGACGTAAATTCTGGTTCCCATTAGACGATTTTCTTTGGTTTATAATCTACCTCTAGGACTCCAATGGGTAAATACGATCTCAATAAACCCTCTGAATAACATGGGTCCTTCTTAAGGGGAGGTATTTAGTTTATTCCCTAGACCTCCATCAAACTTAAAATTAAACCTCCTTGACCCCCTTTCAAGATAAATTTGTACATTTTTCGGTAGAAAAATGTCCCGGCCGAAGGCCGGTTCCTCTTAAATTACAGGCTCGCTATCGCTCGCCAGGAAAAAATCGACACCTAAGTGATACGAAAGGTCTTAAAATTGACAGAAATGGGGCGAACGTTCTTAAAATCGCCAAACTAATGGGGCGAACATCTTAACAACTCAAAAGCAATGGGGCTAAACATGAGGGAGAAAGAGGTCAAGAAAAAAAATCGTTCAAGTGGAAATCTCTCCTTAAACCGCATAAACACCGTCTAACTTGAGCCAGAATAAAATGGTCAACATGCGTATATTGGATCTTGAAAGGGTTAAGGATAAATGTTGAGGGAAGAAGAAAAAGAAGAAGAAGTGGCGGTGGTGCCCCGTGTGTGTGTCCCTAATAATTAAGGGGGAGATAATCCACTTGAGAGATTTTTTTTCTGGACCCCTTTCTCCCTCATGTTTAGCCCCCTTGCTTTTGAGATTTTAAGACCTTCGCCCTAGTAGTTTATATATTTTAAGACATTTTGCCCCATTTCTGTCAATTTTAAGACCTTTCGTGCCGTTAAGGTGTCGATTTTTTCCTGGCGAGCGATAGCGAGCCTGTAATTTAAGAGCAACCGGCCTCCGGCCTGGACATTTTTCTACCGAAAAATGTACAAATTTATCTTGAAAGGGGGTCTAGGGGGTGTAATTTTAAGCTTGATGAAAAAGTAGGGAACAAACTAAATACCTGCCCTTAAGAGTGTGGTGATGTGTGGTGATGTGTTAGCGTGGTATGTGTGGTGGTGGAACTGCTATCATGACAGGCGGCGGCGGTGTACAGTCGTTAGCACTAATAATAAGGTTACACCCATTAATTAGAAGCCCTCAACCCTTCCGTACCGGCGACGTCTTTTGCATTATATTTTGTGCAGGTTAAGGGGAGGTATTTAGTTTGTTCCCTACGTTTTCATCAAGCTTAAAATTACACCCCCTAGACCCCCTTTCAAGATAAATTTGTACATTTTTCGGTAGAAAAATGTCCCGGCCGGAGGCCGGTTGCTCTTAAATTACAGGCTCGCTATCGCTCGCCAGGAAAAAATTGACACCTTAATGGCACAAAAGGCCTTAAAATTGACAGAAATGGGGCAAAATGTCTTAAAATGTCTAAACTACTAGGGCGAACGTCTTAAAATCTCAAAAGCAATGGGGCTAAACATGAGGGAGAAAGGGGTCCAGAAAAAAAAATCCCTCGAGTGGAAATCTCCCCTTTTAAGGAGAATCTGCGGTTGTAAAAAGGCTGTTAAGTGAGATAGTTCGGAGGCTGTAAATTGCTGTAGACCCATTTTGAACGGAATAAAGTCTTCTAATCGTAGCAAGAATAAAGTTAGCAACATGTCGCCGGTGTATAAGGGGTTAAGGGGGATGACCTGCATTTTTCTCTTGGTTGTATCCATTCGGCCCCATTCAGCTTACTGTTTTAAAATGTTTATCCCCATCCAGGTGTCAATTTCTTCCGAGCCAGCACTTTCTCAGGCTTCGCCGGAGACATTATTCTATCGAAAAATGTGCACATTTTGCCAGCTGTCTAACTCATTATCCAATATATGGTGGGTCGCTATCGCTCGCTAGGTATACATCGACACCTGGATGGGGATAAACGTCTTAAACAGTAAGCTGAATGGGGCCGAATGGATACAACTCAGCGAGAGAAAAAAAGCATGTCACCCCCCGAAGCATTTGGGATATAATAAATGTCTCGTTCATAATTATTAGATACTAATTCAAATGGGTGCACAGGTATTATTGCTCTCGACTGTACATAAGGGATAACTGTAGTCGGTTTGAGTTCGGGTGGCGGTAAATTGAATCCCTAAGCAGCAAATGTCGTGATAATTAATGGAAACATATTAAGACCAAGTATATACTGTATATTTAGAACCCTATTTCGCTACTTAAGGGGAGGTTTTTAGTTTGGTCTCTAGATATCCATCAAGCTTAAGATTACACCCCCTTGAGCCCCTTTCAAGATAAATTTGTACATTTTTCGGTAGAAAAATGTCCCGGCTGAAAGCCGGTTCCTCTTAAATAACAGGCTCGCTATCGCTCGCCAGAATAAAATCGACCTAAATGGCACGAAAGGGCTTAAAATTGACAGAAATGGGTCGAAAGTTCTTAAAATCGTCAAAATAATGGGGCGAACGTCTTAAAATTAGAAAAGCAATGGGACTAAACATGAGGGAGAAAGGAGTCAAGAAAAAAATCCCTCGAGTGGAAATCTCCCCATCAAAATAACCGAGAAATTTGATGGGAACTTTGAAATTGACCGTCAGTTGAAAAGAAACAGGGTACAGTGACGTGACGTGATGTTTATGTGTCCATGTATACAAACCATAGACCATGTATACAACCAGTGATTATGTATAATATACGTGTGTCGGGAGGTGTCTACAGTCGGATGCCGTAGTTGTCTCTGGCCCACTCAGAGAAATATGTCGGGAGGTGTCTACAGTCGGATGCCGTAGTTGTCTCTGGCCCACTCAGAGAAATATGTCGGGAGGTGTCTACAGTCGGATGCCGTAGTTGTCTGGCCCATTCAGAGAAATATGTATGTGGACTTAAAGGGAGTGACCTGTTTTTGGTTCTGTCCTTTTCTATCTTTCTCTGGCTTGTATCCTTTTGGCCCCATTCAGCCTACTGTTTTAAGACGTTTATCCCCATCCAGGTGTCAATTTCTTACTGGCGAGCGGTAGCGAGCCAGCATATTTTTAATTTTTGTTTGACAGCAGGCTAAATTTGTACATTTTTCGATAGAAAAATTTCTCCGGCGAAGCCGGATTTCTTCAATTAATGCTGGCTCGCTATCGCTCGCCAGGAAGAAATCGACACCTAGATGGGGATAAACGTCTTAAAATAGTTGGCTGAATGGGGCCGAGTGGATACAAGCCAGAGAAAGAGAGAAAAGGACAGAAATAACAAAAAACAGGTCACCCGCCTTAACCTATTTCAAATCATGGAAGTATATCTCTAGAAACGAATTTAAGAACAATAGGAACATAGAACATAAGAACATTTATACATTTCTATAACATAACATAACATAACATAACATAGAACATAAGAACATTTATACATTTCATAACATAACATAACATAACATAGAACATAAGAACATATATACATTTCATAACATAACATAACATAACATAACATAGAACATAAGAACATTTATACATTTCTATAACATAACATAACATAACATATAACATAAGAACATATATACATTTCATAACATAACATAACATAACGTAGAACATAAGAACATATATACATTTCATAACATAACATAACATAACATAGAACATAAGAACATATATACATTTCATAACATAACATAGAACATAAGAACATATATACATTTCATAACATAACATAACATAACATAACATAGAACATAAGAACATATATACATTTCATAACATAACATAACATAACATAGAACATAAGAACATATATACATTTCATAACATAACATAACAGAACATATATAAATTTCATAACATAACATAACATAACGTAGAACATAAGAACATATACATTTCATAACATAACATAACATAGAACATAAGAACATATATACATTTCATAACATAACATAACATAGAACATAAGAATATATATACATTTCATAACATAACATAGAACATAAGAACATATATACATTTCATAACATAACATAACATAACATAACATAGAACATACATACATTTCTATACATCAACAACAAAACTATAATTATACTGTATATTGAAATGCAAGTTCTCTCCAAAAATTCAATCCAGATAGTTATAATTGCACACAGGAAAACATAGGGGATCCACGAATTTGCAAGAGTGGGCTAGAAACGATGGTATCCGAATGTACAGTCGGGCTAATAAGTGATGTTTCGGCACCCATTCTGTTTTGATCAATAATTGGCATCAACAATATTTACACGTGATTTTTTCTTGTTGAGTGAGATATACCAACATGTTCCTTCACTTACCCACCCTATTCAACATCTGACAGACATTAATACAGCACAGAGCGAGCCAAACGTAATGACAGCCGAGACATGACTTATTAGCGCCAATGTACCACACAGGGTAAGCCAGAGTAGAGCTGTGAGAAGTAGTTCCTCTAGATCTATAAAATGTCGGAAAGGGACTGGAGTTCTCGATAAGGGGCTCCAGTCCTGACGCTATTCATGACTTACAGTGTGCTGGCTTAATACTCCAGAAGGGTGGATAGCCTCTGAAGTCTTATTTAACTAACTGTCTTGTTAACCCTTTCACGCATTTATGACGCAGAGGTTGCCAGATTAGCAATAAGAAATAGAGTTCTCTCACTCTTATAATTACCTCTCCAAAATTAGTTTTCTGCCCACAGCTAACTCAAAGACAACTGCAGAGGTTGAAGTAACTAAACTAAAGGTTTCTAAATACCCCTGATGGTAACAAAGGCTTTAAAGTATCCCCAATAGGCTCAACACAGCTAACTCAAAGACAACTGCAGAGGTTGAAGTAACTAAACTAAAGGTTTCTAAATACCCCTGATGGTAAACAAAGGCTTTAAAGTATCCCCAATAGGCTCAACACAGCTAACTCAAAGACAACTGCAGAGGTTGAAGTAACTAAACTAAAGGTTTCTAAATACCCCTGATGGTAACAAAGGCTTTAAAGTATCCCCAATAGGCTCAACACAGCTAACTCAAAGACAACTGCAGAGGTTGAAGTAACTAAACTAAAGGTTTCTAAATACCCCTGATGGTAACAAAGGCTTTAAAGTATCCCCAATAGGCTCAAAATCGCGTCATATGTCCGAGAGGGTTAAAGGGACTGAAGTTCTCGATAAGGGGTTACTGTCCTGACGCTATTTTTGACTTACAGTGTGCTGGCTTAATAATCCAGAAGGGTGGATAGCCTCAGAAGCCCTATTTTAACTAACTAACCAAAGGAAGATGGTATTGTAGTACGACGTGACTTAAGTTTCGCTTCCCGTCGATGCGACAATGTTACACGGCGGCAGTGACGTTGCCCGGGTTAAGTATACCAGCAGTAAACAAAATATGCTAACTGAAGGGGAGATGGGCATATTTATTTCCTAATTTATGTATGTTTTTACTATTTTATTAGTTTCCTTCCAAGACCTTCATCAAGCTTAAACAAATATCCATTAGATTATCCTTCTAGATTAATTTGTAAATTTTTCGGTAGAAAAATGTCCCATTCCAAAATTACAGGCTCTCTCTCGTTCGCCAGGAAAAAAAACCCCACGAAAATAGCACGAAAGGTCTTTATATTGACAAATAAATGGGGCAAAAGGTCTTAAAATCGACAAACTAATGGGGCAAACGTTGTAAAATTTGAAAACGAATGGGGTTAAGCATGAGGAAGAAGGAGGGCCAGAAAAAACGTCCCATCTCCCCTTAACCTATCCACACTTTTTCATCCCCTCTAATAACTTAACTTAAACAGCATAATTAATTTTTTTTTTCTATGTGATTGAGGGAGGCAAAAGGCATAACTGCCTATAGCGAGTGCCTCCCCCATAGTTGAAAGAGTGACAGGGCCAAAATCAAGGGACGTTCGAGCCAAAAAAAAATCATATTTGCTCATAACCCTTTCCAGTTCCGATCATGTATTTCGTTTCTGTTTTCTGGCTAGTATTAGACGTTTTTATTCAGATTAGGAAGGGTGATATACCAACTTGAGTACTACTACTACTACGACCACTACTACCACTACTACGACAACCACCACCACTACTACTACTACTACTACTACTACTTTTGTATAATTGTACACTACCACTTTTCCCACTACTACGACAACCACCACTACTACTACTACTACTACCACCACAACTACTACTACTACTACCACCACAACTACTACTACTACCACCACAACTACTACTATCACAATCACCACCACCACCACCACCACTACCACTACTACTACTACTACTATTAAAGAGACCCAAACCAAAGAACTTGTAAACAAACAAAGTGATGTAGGTGTTTTCTAGTCAGCTGTCTGAACGATGTAGTGTAATCTACCTTAAGGGGGGTCACCTGCTATTTTCTCTCCTTTTCTCTCTTTCTCTGGGTTGGATCTGCCTTGTGTGGGCCAATCGGCTTTCTGCAGGCTCCCATTTTCTTATGATAGTATGTTCTCATGTATGCATTCGGCCCCATTCAGACTACTGTTTTAATACGTTTATCCTCATCCAGGTGTCGATTTTTTTCCTGGCGAGCGAAAGCAAGCCAGCATATTTTTCAGAATGTTTTGAAGGAGGCTAAATTTGTACATTTTTCGATAGAACAATGTCTCCGGCGAAGCCGGATTTCTCCATACAATGCTATAAAATTGACACCTGTATGGGGATAAAAGTCTTAAAACAGTAGGCTGAATGAGGCCGAATGGATACAAGCCAGAGAAAGGGAGACAAAAAAGCAGGTGACCCCCCTTAACCCCACCATTTAATACAGTGTCAAAACCATGAATGCTAAATAATAAGTGTAGCAGAGTGAAGAGGAATGAATACAGCCAGATGTATAATTAAAATGAATACAGCCACATGTATAATTATATTCTTTGGGCTCAAATGTATACTAATCTGCTTTTGTAAATAGTGATGTATGTGATTGTATCCAACTTGTATTAATTCAGGCTCATGTGTATATAATGATAATAATAACACTAATACTAATAATAATAATAATGATGATGATACAGAAGCTTATTTAATGTTAAGTGCTCAGTGTTTAATGTATATGTATAGATGCTAAATGTATAAAGTAGTGTTAATATGTGGATCCGAGAAACCGCTGTGAAATATGTAGTGTATATATATATATATATATATATATATATATATATATATATATATATATAATTAATAGTTTATAGATATTACTAAGGGAGAAAAAACAAGAAAGATTATAATTATCAAAGAAAATTAGTTGCATGACTAGAGAACTGAGTATTAAACTGATAGAGAGAGAGAGAGAGAGAGAGGATAGATAGATAGATAGACAGACAGATAGATAGATAGATAGATAGATAGAGAAAGAGAGAGAGAGACAGAGAGAGAGAGTGTTACCAAAGAAAATTAGTTGCAAGATAGAGTACCGTGAATTAAACTGAGAGATAAAGAGAGAGATTGTGTGTGTGAGTGTGTGTGTACGTGTATGTGTATGTGTATGTGTGTGTAATAAACGTTTCTAGTGGCACAAACGTTCCTAGCATTGGGAGACGTTGGGTGCGTATGTCTACTGGAGATTTTTATTACACCCATTGACCTTTTTTCTGACATCGCTGAGCCAAAATAAAATAAAATACAGAAATAACAACCCTTATATTAATTTTATTTTTTGTATGTGAATGTCAGAGACAAAAGGAGACACAAGACTTACGGGGGTAGTACTTATTTTTGGGTCTATTTATTTGTATATTAATTTGGGTTTAGTTTCCTCCTTAGACCTCCATGAAGCTTAAAAAATACACCCCCTAGACCCCCTTTCAAGATAAATGTGTACTTTTGTCTATCGAGAAATGTACAAATTTACCTTGGAGGGGGTCTAGGGAGTGTTTTTTTAAAGTTTGATGGAGGTCTAGCGAGGAAACTGAAACAAATATTGAATATATAAATAAATAGACCCAATTATAAAGACACTGTCCCCTTAAGGAGATAAGTATGGAGTTGAGGGAGTTCATTGATGAAAGTAAGATCGTTGTTTACCAATTTAAACCCTGCAAATTATCTGTGCCATATATAAGATATTTTAAGGGGGGATGGGTGCATATATTTGCATAAATAAATATATATATATTATATATAAGAGGTAGACCGAAGAAGAGGTGGAGGGATGGAGTGAGGAAGTATATGAATGAAGGCGGTCCTGGTTGGGAGGAGGGGCGTCGACTGACTGGGGACAGAGGTGCATGGGGATGGTTCGTTCGTGGCCACGCCTTCGGGGATCACGGCGTCAGGCAATAGATAGATAGATATAGATATAGATATATATTTACTATTTTTTTTGTTCTTTCCTCCCCAGACCTCCATCAAGCTTAAGAAACAAGACCCTTCAAGATAAATTGTTATATCGGTTACGACTATATTACAGGCTCGCTATAGCTCGCTTGGAAAATAATTCTCACCTAAATTGTACGAAAGGTCTTAATATTGACCAAAAAAAAAAAAAAAAAATGGGGTGAAAGGTATACAAAACGCCAAACTAATAAACCGAACGTCATAAATATCGGTACCACATTTGCAAGTTTCCACTCATCAGGGACTAGACCCGAATTAAGAGTTATTAAATAGTGCTGTTAAGGGGTAACTAATTTCTTCTTTACCTTCTTTTAATACTCTGGGGTATAATTATGGAGTCCTACCCCAGGTGACGTTTCCACGTTCTCTTTAACATTAATTAATGCTCAGTTCCAACATCTTTACGTTCAGTATGGGCTGGATGCCCCCCACCCCCCCCCACACACACACACACGTCTAAGGGGGGATGGTTCACTTTTTGGTAGATTTGTTTACATTATTATTATTATTTTAGTTTAGTTTTTTAGTTTTTCAGTTTCCTCCCTAGACCTCCATCAAACTTTAAAAAAACATCCATTAGATCCCCCTTCTAGATTAATTTGTACATTTTTCGGTAGAAAAATGGCCCAGCCGATGGCCGGGGCCAAAATCAAGGGACGTTCGAGCCAAAATGCCTGGACACACGGAGTTTGAAGCAATTTAAGTCATAGGAAGAGGGAAAGACTGATTGTGGGAGAGAGTTATATGTTATAGTTTTCTCAAGCTTACATCAAGAAATGTAATGATGTATCTTATATAATGATATATTGTATATTAAATGGTTTATGCTTATATAAAATAACTAAGAACATAATATTCTGTCGTTTTGTAAGGGTATTTAAAACCCTTCTATACCGGCGATACATACTTTTCTATGACATTCTTGCTATATTTAGACGATGTTATGCAGTTTAAGAAGGATCTGTGGTGATTAAAAGGGTAAAGTGCCATAGTTGGAAGCCTATTAATTGTTAGAGGCCATTCCTAAGCTGAATAAAATCGTCTAGTAGTAGCCAACATCAAATGAAAAGGACGTCCCCGGTACAGAAGGGGTTAACTTATTTTATTTGATTTCAGTTACATTTAGACTATTACATTCAGCTTAGGAAGAACGTCTACCCATTAAATGACTAGGCCTATACAAACTATCCCAATTAATCCTTTTAGCTACGGCATAATGCTTCCTAAGCTGCATACAATTGTCTAAATGTAGCTGAAATCAAATGAAAAACACGAGGGGCTGAGGGTAATACAGGGACGATGCTAATAATAATAATAATAATAATAATAATAATAAATTATAAATAACAATAGTAATGTACCGGTAATAAAATGAATATACAGTGTAATAAAATATATATGTACAATTTATATATACCGTATATATATATATATATATATATATATATATATATATATATATATATATATATAAAATCAACCAAAGATATAATGTAGATAATATTTAGCTGAATAAATTATTTATATGTAATCAAATAAATATTTATATTAATGTTGTGTTTTATTATATTTCCGAATATTATTGATATACAGTAGGCTATATGGTATAAGTCATCTAAATAACCTTTATCTAACCCAACACAACTTACAATCTCATGCCTCTGCTAATGGGCTAGGTTAGGTTTGGTTATGATAGCTTAAGGATATTTAAATAATCCATGCATTAATTTCGCAAAAAAGTAGGGAAACTTTTTATATTGTCACTAATTTTACCAGGGTTTTTATTTTTGGAATTATTATTTTTCATCAATATATAGAGTTTGGAATTAATTATAATGGTAGCATTCAAAGAGACTGCAGCAGGCCTTACCTCTGACTGGGTATAGGCTATCCTAGTGTTTACTATACCCCTTTGAAAGGACATTAGCCTAACCTAACAACCTTACCTAACCTATCCTAGTATTATGGGTGAGGCTGCCGCCCCCACACCCCCGCTGTTTGACATCTTTGACTTAGATTTTTTGTGTATTTGTCTGTGAAGTGGGTATTTTTTCAATTTGTCGATAACGAAAATCCTCCATGCGGACTACATGGAGAAAAATATGGCGAATCTATTGGTGCCTATTTTCCCTCATAAATTGTTTCTCATAACGCTGCAGTAGTGCAGTTTAAAGTAACCATGGTTTCTTATAGAGGTATTCAATGGATAGAGAGAGAGAGAAAACAAGAGGAAATAGGTAACACATTAATTTTACCGTAGCCTACTTATTCACTTTGGCGATGTTAGATACAAAAATACGAGGATGGGGAAAGCCACCACACGTATCAGGCAAGCACAGACATATTTAGACAATCATGTTTTCCCAGCAGCATCTAAGAGTGGAATCACCTCCCATTACATGTAGTTAATAGCTCCACTCTTGATTCTTTTAGAACTAGGGGTAATAATGTAGTTGCCGGGTGTCTTGTTTACACTACGCGGACGCTAGCGATCATGTTCCAGTATATTTTGACTGCCGTGGAATACAATAATAGGTTGAGAGGGGGCTTTGCACCCTTCACCCCCCCCCCCCCCCCCACCACACACACACACACAAATAGACGTCAAAATAGACGGAAACTTATCCGCGAGTCACGAGTGATCCACCTATGTACAGTACGTACGCCCGGATACTCTACATTCGGTAAGAATTTTAATAAAGGGGCACGCATTTGACAGGTACAATACCACCACCGTCACCACGTACTTATTAGATATTAAATTTAGGTTGCCACGCCTCCATCAACAACCTACAACCTTTTTTGGTCTGATACTAGTAATAAAAACGATTTAATAAAGTTTTTAAATGTGGTTTTCAACGAGAATAAATAAGCGCGTTTGGTTCGAAAATCGGGAGTTTACTGCCTCTTCCGTTGACACGACGCTGGAAGTTAGTTACGTTTGCGGTTGTGTTCTTGCCCCCTGCTGGCAATAGGCCTAGGCCTAGGCCTATATATGATGATGATAATAAGTCTAGGGTGGGTGAAGGGGGCAAAGGCGCCCCCCCCCCCCCCTCCCTCAATACATACTGTATCCCGCGGCCTAAGTTTTAATTGAACCTCCAATATTGGGAAATTAGTTAGATGAGTGAAGTAGCCTACTAACCTCGAGCGCTATGTCAACAAACGATCGACGTTACTCCCGCGAACGAAACTTTTCCACCGAGTTATCTGTATATTTCGCCTAATATTATTAACATTAAAGTGTCCCCATTGTTTCTTTAGTGTTTCGTACACTAGAAGAGGGTGTAGCTTTGTGTTGGATGCGTGGAAACCGAAACAAATTCTGTATTTAATCCTTGGTGGTTACGTGGTAGCCTACCTATCAAATGCGCGCCGCTATAGTAAAATCGAACCCGAAAACGTAAAGCAACTTAAGCAAGAGGTGTAGTGGGATATGGTGAGCAAGAAAAACACAACTTATCATTGAGAAATACAAGAGCATGCCAAAAGGCCTCTAGCTTCCCGCCCAACAAATGAACTGAACTGAGAAACACTAGGCTAGACGGGATGGAGGATAAAAGCACAGTAGGCTAGGCTAAATAAATAAAAACCAAAGACTATCACACTCACCCTCTCCTTATATCCTTCCTCCTCCTTCTTCAGCGCCTCTTCATGTATAGCCCCAGCACCTCACTCACTACGAAACACGAACACAAACACCGATAAAGGAAGGAAGTTAAGGAACCGCGCTCACCGCCGGAGTGGGAGACCAATGTTGACAAGGTGGTGTTGAGGGATAAGCCTTTTCAACGGCACCTCGCATCAACTTTCCGAAGAGTGTCGATTCAAGATAGCGAATTATAAATAACTAATTAAATTTCCTAAAGCCTACGTTCTATATCGTCCAGTTTCATTCGTAGAGTGTATACTGGTTTAACAATGCTCACTCATACGAACGAAGGTTTGGGATTTGAGTGTTGATTAACGAAAGCGAACTTGAAATAAGTTTGTTCTAAAGCTAGCGTTTAATTTCGTCTCATTTCGTTATATGTAGCCTATTTATTTATCTATCCATCTATCTATCTATCCATATATCTATCTATTTATTTATTTGGTACGATTTTACTATAGGGACACGCATTTGACAGGTAGGCCTACAGTACCACCGAGGATTTAATACATAATTGTTTTCGCTTTCCACGCATCCTACACCAAGCTACACCCTTTTCTGGTGTACGAAACACTAAAGAAAACATGGGGACACTTTAATATTAATAATATTAAAAGAAATAGGCTATAGAGATGACTCGCTGGAAAAGTTGCATTCGAGGGAGTAATTTCGATCGTTAGTTTACATAGCGCTCGAGGTTATAGTAGGCTACTTGGCGCATCTAATTAATTTCAAGTGGTGACCAGTAGCGACATTGGTAGAGAGCTCGGTTTCTAACCGGTAGGACAGAGTTCGATTCTCGGCTGGTGGAGATCGTTTGGGCAATCTCTTCACACCCCTTGCCTCTGTTTCGCCTGACAGTAAACTAGGTTACGCGGCAGGGTGAAAAGGGGGAGGGCTGTATGCAGCCGGATACCTTACCCCAGGCCCCGCCCACTGCCGAAAATGTACAAATATTATATTATATTAGATTAGATTAACCTAACCTAACGTAACCCAACCCTAATATAATATAATATAACATAATACAAATAACAAAATAACAATATCAAAATATACTAAACTTCGAGTGGGATCAAACACTGGATTTCTGTATGCCAGGCGGGAGCTCTAGTGACTGTACTACAGAGCGAGCTGGCAGTAACGGTTTGAAGGGTTTATTTAAACGTGGGGAACGGGGGGCGGGGCCAAGGGAGGCTTACATTTTCGCGCATGCGTAGAGGGTAAGGTATCCGGCTGCGTACATCCCCTCCCGTTAAAAGGGGTCTTCGGATCCTCTGGCCCTTCAACCCATGAAACAAAACGGAATTATTCTATAATTGCACCTATACGAGCTAAACAAATTATTATTGTATTTAACAGGAAGGTATACGACGAGGTAAGTGATGTGGTATAGGTGGCAATATGCGGAAATGGATTATAAGGGCATTCCGCCGCCTCTGACCCCCTTACGAAAATCTACGGTTCCTCACCCCACCCCAACTGGATTTCTACCGTTTTACCCAACCAGCGGGGGTGTGGGGGCGGCAGCCCCCACCCATAATACTAGGATAGGTTAGGTAAGGTTGTTAGGTTAGGCTAATGTCTCTCTGAAACATTGTAAAATCACAACCGCGAACGGTAACTAACGTCGAGTTTCGTGTCAACAAACCGACGATCGGAAGAGGTGGTTAATTCCCGATTTTCGGCCGAAATACGCTTCTTTGTTCTCGTCGAAAACCACATTAAAAACTTTATTAAATAGTTTCTATGACTAGGCCTAGTATCAGACCAGAAAAGGGTGTAGGTTGTTGATGGAGGCGTTGAAACCTAAATTAGCCTAAAGCTCCAATAAATACGTGGTGGCACCTGTCAAATGCGTGTCCCTTTAGTAAAATTCTACCGAAAAGCACACCACTTGCTTTTCATTGAGAAATAAAAGAGCGCGGTGTCATTGTCAAGGCCTAGCTTCCCGCCAACAACTGAACTGAGAAATACGAGATAGGGTTGCAAGATATAAAGCATAGTAAATTAATAAAACCAGAGAATCACACTCACCCTATCCTTAAATCCGTCTTATCCTTCTTCAGCGCCTCCTCACGTAGCCTATAGGCCTATCTCCAGCGCCTCACTCACTACGAAACACGAATACAAACACCGATAAAGGCAAAGGAAGGAACCGCGCACACACACCGCCGGAGTGAGAGACCAATGTTGACAAGGTGGTGGTGGTTGAGTGGTGAGCACGCTCACGTGTGAATCTGCAAGACCCGGGATCGAATCCCTGCCACGGCGGACATTTAGTGGGTGTGGTATAGTACGTCCTAGCATGTTTCACATGCTCGCACCCAGTCAGGGGACATCCTGACGACGTATACAGACTAAACACACATAACAAAGCCACTCCAACAGATTCCTCTCTCTCCAACCCCTTCTTCAACAACACCCCTTCTTCCCTCTCTACAGTCTTCAGAAAAAGTAGAATGTAGATACGAGGTGCCGTTGTAAAGGCTTAATTATCCCTCAATACTTCAGTTCAGTTCAGTTGGAATTCGGGAAGTTTAGCCTTAACGTCGGCACTTCCCTAAGAGGTTTTGTTATTTTTCTTTTTGTGACTTTTTGTGACGTGCTCATTTGTCTAAAAATAAATATATCTCATTTTTCATCCCTTTTTCTGAAATCTTCTTTCTTCTCTCTTCTTTCTTCAGTCTTGTTTCTTCTCTCTTCTTCCTTCATTCTTGTTTCTTCTCTCTTCAGTCTTCTTATTTCAGTTCTTTCAATTTTTTCTCGTCGTACTCTCCACATTTGATAGATTGTCTGTTTCACTCTATCGCTTATTTCTTTGTTAAATAAAAGATGTCCGATGACTTGGTTTTCATTTTCAATATAAGGCTGTTGGAACCCTGGATCTTTTATTCTGCATGCTTTATAAAATGAACAGTGTAGTAGAAAATGTTTTAGGTCTTCTGTTCCTTCCTTACACAGATCGCATTGTGTCTCTCCTCCCACATGCTTATTTCTATCTTTTAGATTTAAGTTATTTGTCCTACATCTGTAAAATATTATAGATGCCTGTGTGTTGTCATAAATATCTTCCTCGCTCTTAATCTCCTTTTTATAACTTCTATACACTTCTAGGCTACTCTTCTCTGCCAACTCCTCTCATCTGATTTGATCTGGTGTTGACTGTTGAGGGATAAGCCTTTACAACGGATCCTCGCATCAACTTTCCGAAGAGTGTTGATTCAAGATAGCGAACTATAAATAACTAAGTTTCCTAAAGCTAACGTCCAATATCGTTAGCATCACACTGGGCCTGGTGGGCCAAATTCTCGCCATTCTCCAATCTCCAGTCTCCGTTTCCGGTCAGTAGCGCCGGCAAATTCTATCACACACGCCAAGCGTCCTGATATGACTCAATCTACACGTTAGTGTATTTTTTTTTTTTAATTTGAAGCTTATAATTATGAGGAAATTTATATTTTGAACTTTTTCAATTCATACCAATCGCCGTGGCGTAGGCTATAGAACAGTGATTTCGCTTAAACTGTAGAATAATATGGATTGATATTAACATACTTTGTGTAATAGGACCCAATCTATACGTTAATGTTGCTATGTTTTGCGTTTGAAGCTTATATAAGTAGCTATGAGGAAGTTTTTCGCAAAATATAGGCTATAGCCTGACGGAGCCCCTGTCGTTACCTCGGCACTAAACGATCGTTTATATTGTGCTGTTTCACCAATAATTTAAGAGTAATATGGATTTATATCGACAATTATATTTCAATATGACTCAATCTACAAGTTTACGTTATTATGTTTTATATTTGGAGCATATAATATGAGGAAATATTTTGAACTTTTCGGAGGTTGTAGAATGCTTGGTAGGCTATAATCCTGTGTATGCGGGTAGACCTGTATTTATCTCAATAATTTGTTAATGTTACAATATATTTTTACATTTTACATTCATAAATAGTCCGCTAATATACTAGGTTAGGTTAGGCTAGGTTAAATATATTGTTCACTGATTCTTAGTAAATAGGCATCTGAAAAACTGTTCCTCCTGCTACACAACCGAATGTTTTCGTTTCATACCAATCGCCGTGGCGTAGGTATAGGAACTTAGGAAGTGGTTATTTAACTGCAAGTGGTGTAGCTATGTTAGCATTAATTCACTTAGTTTGTCTATCCGCAGCCCTTCTCACAATCAAAACACACAATTATGTAGCAAAATATATATTTCGACGTCATATACTTGAGATATCAATGAGATTAAATGCGAGCTGTAAAGAGGCTGACAATCTACCTCCATCAAAAAATGGAGCTTCCCACCCAGTGCGGGAAGCGTCCCAGCTCCGTCAAATGGTGAGATTTGTGCTGGAGACTGGCGGTAGCTCCATTTTTTTGCGGTAGAATGGCGAGAATTGGCCCAGTGTGATACCCCCTTCACTCGTACTATACAATACCGCCAAATTCAAATACCCAACTGAACTTCAAACTGTCGGGGTCATCATATAGCCTACTATTCCCGACATAAACCCTGGAACAGCCAAAACGAAACGCCGAATATTTGGTAAATATTGGTAAATATTTGGTAAAATGTTAATCAGAAGGCTCGAGCCTTCTGATTAACATTTTACCAAATATTTTATATTCGGCGTTTCGTTTTGGCTGTTCCAGGGTTTATGTCGGGAATAGCAGGCTATATGATGACTCCAACAGTTTGGAGTTCAGTTGGGTATTTGAATTTGGCGGTATTGTATAGTACGAGTGAGCACTGTTAACCCATACACTCTAATGAACGAAACTGAACGATATTGGACGTTAGCTTTAGGAAACTTAGTTATTTATATTTCGCTATCTTAAATCAACACTCTTCGAAAAGTTGATGCGAGGATCAGTTGTAAAGGCTTATCCCTCAACACCTTGTCCATTGGTCTGCACGGTCGGCGGGCGAGCTCAATAGAAGAAGAAGAAGAAGAAGGTCTCTCACTCCGGCGGTGAACGCGGTTCCTTCCTTTATCGGTGTTTGTTTTCGTGTTCCGCAGTGAGTGAGGCGCTGGAGATATACGTGAGGAGGCGCTGAAGAAGGAGGAGGAGGAAGGATTTAAGGCGAAGGGGACGTAGAGTGAGTGTTATTCTCTGGTTTGATTCATTCACTGTGCTTTTTATCTTCCATACCGTCTAGTGTTTCTTCATGTTCAGTTGTTGGGAGGGAAGATACGCCTTTACAATGGCACCTCCCTTTTGTCGTGCACTTTTATTTCTCAATGAAAAGTATGTTATGTGTTTTTCTTGCTGGACATCTCCCACCCCGCCTCTTGCTTTACGTTTACGTTGTGGGACCCGGAGAGGGACACTCGGGCGGCATGATAAACGGGGGTTGTGTATGGGGACTATTGGATGGGGACAGGATCAGGATTAGGGATGTAATGATTGGTGATCCTAGTTCGGGAAGAATGTAGGGTAGCATTCAAGGAGACTACAGCAGGAATTACCTCTGACCAGGTATAGGCTATCCTAGTGTTTACTATACCCCTTTGAAAGGACATTAGCCTAACCTAACAACCTTATACCTAACCTATCTTAGTATTATGGGTGGGGGCTGCCGCTCCCACACCCCCGCTGTTTGACATCTTTGACTTAGATTTTTGGTGTATTTGTTTGTGAAGTGGGTATTTTTTCAATTTGTCGATAACGAAAATCCTCCATGCGGACTATATGGAGAACAACATGGCGAATCTATTGGTGCCTATTTTCCATAATAAATTGTTTCTCATAACGCTTTAGAATAACCGATGGCTATTTCTTTCTGTAATTTGCCCCCTGCTGGCAATATTATGTGATGATGACAATAAGTTCAAGTTATTATTTTATTCCACGGCAGTCAAAATAGACAGGAACATGATCGCCAGCGTCCGCGTAGTGTAAACCAAGGTCTACATACACCTTGGTGCAAACAAGGCGGGCGATACACCCGGTAACTACATTATTGCCCCTAGTTCTAAAAGAATCAAGAGTGAGGTAGCTTTCCCAACTCGCTTATTTTTGTATCTAACCGCCAAAGTGAATAAGTAGGCTATGGTAAAATTTATGTGTTAGCTATTTCATTTATCTTTTCTCTCTATCCATTGTAGGCCGATTATACCAAGCTTGGTATAATACTTCGACGTGAAACCATCTTCGTCACCTCCCCCCCCCCCCCCCAAGCCTTGTTTACCTCCCCTTTCGCCCACCACTTCCTTCCCCCCACCTCCCTCCCCCTTTACGTAGGGTGAGTGGGATTCTTTGTTTTTTATTTATTTACTGTGCTTTTTATCTTCCATCCCGTCTAGTGATTCTTCATGTTCAGTTGTTGGGCGGGAAGCTAGGCCTTTACAACTGCACCTCCCTTTTGTCGTGCCCTTTTATTTCTCAATGAAAAGTAAGTTATGTGTTTTTCTTGCTCGCCATCTCCCACCCCGCCTCTTGCTTTACGTTTACGTTGTGGGACCCGCAGTGGGCCGCTCTCGGGCGGCGTGATAAGCGTGGGTTGTGTATGGGGACTAGTGGTTGGAGACAGGATCAGGATTAGGGATGTAATGATTGGTGATCCTTGTTCGGGAAGAATGTAGGATAATATTCAAGGACACTACATTGGCGCTATTAGAAACAATTTATCAGGGAAAATAGGGACCAATAGACTCGCCATATTTTTCTCATTATAGTCCGTAGGCTAAGGAGGAATTTCGTTACTGACAACTTAAAAATCCCGATTGGAAAATGTCACTATTAAGTGTCACTAATTTTCCCATGGATTTGTTAATTTTCTCTGTTAGTTTTGATCAATATATAGTGTTTGGAAATAATTACAAGCCTCGGAAAAATCGTTTACCCCATTATACAACGATCTTAAGACACGCCGCCCGATAGTGGGGAGGGCTATGATTTGAAGACATTAGCCTAACCTAACAACCTTACCTAAACTATCCTAGTATGATGGGTGGGGCAGCTGCCCCCACACCCCCGTTGGTTGGGTACTAATCCCTTGAAAAAAAAAAAAAAATGGCTGCCGATAATACGAAGTCTACGGTGTTTACTCTGCAATCTTCAGCTTCGATTGTCCGTTGATAAAAGGAAAGTACTGTATTGACAACCTTGTTACGAAAATTACATTTTAGTAGCATACTTTTATATTAGGTTTGGTAAATGTGAATTGCACGTATACGAGTACAACGAGCACCTGCCATCTTGCCTTCACATGAGGCACGGTGCTCACTCAGGCCCGAAACGTCAAAGTCAAGCCACCTCGTTCCGTGCTTCAGTGTCCTTGTCACCCCCCTAAAACACTCGGACTCTCACACTTACACACACACAACGCCAGTTGAGCAGATACTCACCAGGCATTGCACCCCTATAGCATATTTTGGAAAGGGAATTACATACAGTGCTAATGTCCGTGGCAACGAGGGTATTTTATTGACGTATAGGTGGCTATATGGAAGTGGATTATAATGGCACAAATTCCTCCTCAATATCTTCCCATTGATACATCGGGATTTGAACCCGGGACCTTTGGATTACCAGGCCAGTGGCAAGACCACTCCACCACACCTCCCCTAACGGTGTTTACTCTGCAATCTTCAGCTTCGATTGTCCGTTGATAAAAGGAAAGTACTGTATTGACAACCTTGTTACGAAAATTACATTTTAGTAGCATACTTTTATATTAGGTTTGGTAAATTTCTATAATTGCACCTATACGAGCTAAACAAATTAGTATTGCATTTAACAGGAAGGTACGACGAGGTAAGTGATGTGGTATAGGTGGCAATATGCGGAAGTGGATTATAAGGGCATTCCGCCCCCTCTGACAAAAGTATGAATCTAGATGTGACACAGATTTTACAAAGTTTCAGAGAGACATTAGCCTAACCTTACCTAATCTATCCTAGTATTATGGTAGGAGGCTACCGCCCCCCCCCCCCCCCGCTGGTTGGGTAAAACGGTAGAAAAATCCAGTTGGAGTGAAGTGAGTAACCGTAGATTTTTGTAAAGGGGTCAGAGGGGGCGGAATGCCCTTATAATCCATTTCCGCATATTGCCACCTATATGCCTACCACATCACTTACCTCGTCGTACTGTACCTTCCTGTTAAATACAATAATAATTTGTTTAGCTCGTATAGGTGCAATTATAGAATATTTGTTTTGAGTTTTTCCGAGGGTTAAAACACATTTTAATATAAACTTCGGGAGAAAAATTAAAATGGCGAGTATACGAATCGGTGCCGTCTATAGGAAAGTATTGACAACCATGTTACGAAAGAAAACATTTTAGCACCATATATTTTTATTAGGTTTTGCCGAGGGTTAAAACACATTAAATGATGTTTAGAGCATAGGCTATAGATTCCATATTTGTCTTCAAATGTTGCAAAATAATTTGTGACAATAATATTTAGTAATACTGCCCGATTTCACCGTAAAATAACACCGAAATTAATCAAAGTCCGATTGTAAACTAAGCATTCCCAAGCATTGCGCACAATGAAAACTGTCTGCTTCTCCTTCTTGTGGTGATTTAGATACGGTGTGCGATTCACCCAATAAATGGCGCGAGTGTGACTCTGCTGCCATAGTCGTTACTTACCAAAACAAAGAAACGGCAACCTGTTTTTCCCCATTATAGATCAATATATATGAGGATGACAATATGTCAAGGGGGATGGGGGGGGGGGGGGGTGGCAACGCCCCCTCTCAACCCATCATGTACCGGTATCCATTTTACCCAACAAATTCTCTCCTTCTGTAAAAGCGCGATTCACCCAATAAATGGTGCCATTTGACGCCGTATCTTCAAATTGATGAATAATGCATGGGTAAGCTAATGCAAATCTTCCACTCAAACTATGAAAAACAACTATAGAACACTATATTCCTTGAAGAAAAAAACAAAAAGCATGGTACATAAGGCCGATGTAGTCTTGTTGAATGCTACCTTTTGTTTTACACGCAACCTAGTAAGGACCAGTAGTATCAGTATATCTGTTGTTGCTTGCTTCCCTTTGTATTCCTTTGTATGACCCCTCTCCCTTCCCCTCACTTGTTAGTTTACCGTGTCTGCCTGTGTCTTCTCCCCTCCCCCCCCCCCCATCCCCCCATCCCCCCATCTATATCCGGATGGTCCATAAGGTTCATCAAATATTTCTAAAGGGAGGGGGGGGGGGGGGGAGCTCTTTCTGATA
>CM064561.1:20652380-20663084 GCA_032716605.1 Paralithodes platypus | reverse complement strand
ACTGCCCTGGAACTAATGTCCTGGCAATGATTAGGAAGTTCGTAGGGGACAGAGGGTGTAGTAACTGAGGGGGGGATAAAATAAAGTTATTCATTTACACACGCAGTCGAGTCGCGGGTTGGTATGCGAGATATTTGGTCTAGGCGGATTTTAAAGTGAATCACACGTTGATTGCAGTCTATTACGTTTCGGGGAAGCCCCTTCCACACGTTGACAACGCGATTGAAGAAGAAGTCCGTAGATTCGTGTGATTTAAAAGATTTACCAATAATTTGGCAACCGTTTCCCCGCGTGGTCATTATCTTCAGTCTCGTCCGTAGTGACGTACTTAATTACAGTTCATATATTGTTCGAGTGGCCGTTGATGATTTTGAACACGTGAATGAAGTCACCTCATTACTCGGCGCTTGGTTAAAGGAAAGAGATTTAATTCTCTAAGACGCTCTTCGTATGGTGTGTTCTTTAGGCTAGGTATCATTGTTGTAACTCTACGTTTGAACTCGTTCTAGCGGGTGTATATCTTTTTCGGGAATAAGGGCACCAGGAGTGAACGCAGTATTTCCAGAAGAGGGCGGACGAATGAATTTGTAAAGGGTTAGGAGAACGTCTTTGGATTTTAGCTCAAATGACCTGCCTAGAAAGCCAATTAGTTTGTTTGCCTTCTTAACAACTTCTGGAAGCATTGTTTGACTCGGTTTTACAGGTTACGCGATATTGTTACGCCCAGATCGGTTTCTCTGTTTACATTCGTAAGAGCTGAGTGCCATTCAGCGAAGAGTTTGCTTTCTCATTTAGGTATCCGATATGTAGTACGTTACATTTAGCCGCATTTAAACGTTTGCCAAATTTGGGCCCAACATGACAATTTAGCTAGATTGTGTTGCATATCGGTGTCAACGTGTTCTTTTTGGGAGAGTAACGCTATTTGCAATTTTTGTATCGTCAGCAAATTTTGATATTGTACAGGTGAGACCCTCATCTATGTCGTTGATGGGCATTAGAAAGAGAATTGGTCCTAGTACCGATCCCTGGGGTACCCCGCTACTTCCATTGGTCCATTTTTTGCCTTAACGTTTATGACGACTCTTTGCCCTTTCTGTCGCTGAGCCAATTTTCTATCCAGTTCAACACACCGTCTTGTATTCCATGCGCTTTTTAGTTTTAAGCAGTAAACGTTTGTGGGGAACGTTGTCACAGGCCTTTTGGAACATCACGGTATATAATAGCTACAGCTTTAACTCTCATCGTAGAGGTTGAGGATATCGTGGAAGAAGTCTAAGAGGTTTTGTTAAACAGGAACGTGTGTTTTTACGAAAGCCTTGTTGAGTAGCTTTAAGTATGTTATATTCCTCGAAGTGATTTACGAGTCTGTCTCGTATGACGGTTGCTGAGCATTTTACATACAACTGAGGTTAAGCTAATTGGACGATAGTTACTGGGTAGGGATTTGCTGCCTTTTTTGAATATCGGTGTTACGTTGGCTAGAGAGAGAGAGAGAGAGAGTGGTAAAGATAGAAAAAGAGAAAGTATGATAAATATATATATATATATATATATAGAGAGAGAGAGAGAGAGAAATATAGAAAGAGAGAGCATGATAAACATTGAGAGAGAGAGAGAGAGAGAGAGAGAGAGAGAGCGCGAGCGAGCGAGCGAGAGAGAGCGTGAGAGAGGCCTTATCTCGGCTTATTAGAGGTTGTGATGTAGTTGTGGAATCTAATTCACCAGGGGAAATGGTAAGAAAATAGTTCAGCCTGGTATACACACACAGTTCAGCCTGGTATACACACACAGTTCAGCCTGGTATACACACACAGTTCAGTCTGGTAATAACACACAACAGTTCGTCGGGGATACACACACAGTTCAGCCTGGTATACACACACAGTTCAGTCTGGTATACACACTCAGTTCAGCCTGGTATACACACACAGTTCAGCCTGGTATACACACACAGTTCAGCCTGGTATACACACACAGTTCAGCCTGGTATACACACACAGTTCAGCCTGGTATACACACACAGTTCAACCTGGTATACACACACAGTTCAGCCTGGTATACACACACAGTTCAGCCTGGTATATACACACACAGTTCAACCTGGTATACACACAGTTCAACCTGGTATACACACACAGTTCAGCCTGGTATACACACACAGTTCAGCCTGGTATACACACACAGTTCAACCTGGTATATACACACACAGTTCAGCCTGGTATATACACACACAGTTCAACCTGGTATACACACACAGTTCTGCCTGGCAAGTCTCAGTACCACTCAGGCCCCCTTCTCCGTCATGTTTAGCCCCATTACTTTACAGATTTTAAGACGTTCGGCCCAATAGTTTGAGGATATTCCTTTGGAAATTCCCGGTCTGAAGTTATACGCTTAAGGGGGGGTAGTGGCTGGTTTTTTGGTCTATTAATTCATTTATTAATTTATTTTATACTTTCCTCGCTAGACCTCCATCAAGCTTAGAAACACATACCCTAGACCCCCTTTCAAGATAAATTTGTAAATTTTTCGGCTCGCTCTCGCTCGCCAGGAAAAATTGGACACCTAAATGACACGAAAGGTCTTAACATTGACAACGAAATGGGACAAAAGGTGTTAAAATCGCCAAACTAATGGTCCGAACGTCTTAAAATCTGAAAACTAATGGGGTTAAACACGAGGGAGAAAGGGGTCCAGAAAAAGCGACCCCCCCCCCCCCCTCCCCTTAATGATGAAAGGGAAGTTAGTGGAGTTACTAGCAGGGTTAATTAGTTCGATGGCTCTCTCTCTCTCTCTCTCTTTCGTTCTTTCTATCTATCTATCTTTCTCTCTCTCTTTTTATCTTTCTCTCTCTCTTTTTTTTCTCTCACTCTCACTCACTCTCAGTCTCTCTCTTTTTTTTTCTCTCACTCTCAGTCTCTCTCTCTCTCTCTTTACGCGATTGGGTAAGTTAATTAATAGGCCCGCTCACGTGAAAATAGCCTGGGCCTGATTGAAAACGTGTCCCAATATATCTAAAAAAAATACGCCCCCCTCCCCACCCCCCAAATAATATGGAAGCTGCTTAAGGGGGGGGGGGGGGGGGGGTACTACTCGCTTTTGCTGGACCCCCTTCTCCCTCATGTTTAGCATATTGGTGTTGAGGTTTTAAGACGTTCGTTCCGTTAGTTTGGCCATTTTGAGACCTTTCGTCCCATTTCTTCATCGATATCAAGACCTTTCGTGCCATATTTAGGAGTCGATTTTTTCCTGGCTAGCGAGAGCGAGCCTCTAATTTTAGAAGGGACATTTTTCTACCGAAAAATGTACAAATTTATCGTGAAAGGAGGTCTAAGGGGTTGTTTTTCTAAGCTTGATGGAGGTCTAGCGAGGAAACTCAAAAACAAATAAATAAATAAATGTATAGACCAAAAACCAAGCACTACCCCCTTAACGCTATCTGGTCCGACGGCTGAGGGGTAATTATGATATTTTGCTTAACCCTCTCCGACCTATGACGCAATTTTGAGCCTATTGGGGATACTTTAAAGCCTTTGTTACCATCAAGGGGTATTTAGAAACCTTTAGTTTAGTTACTCCAACCTCTGCAGTTGTCTGAGTTAGCTGTGGGCAGAAAACTAATTTTGGAGAGGTAATTATAAGAGTGAGAAAACTATTTCTTATTGCTAATCTGGCAACCTCTGCGTCATAAATGCGTGATGGGTTCATATATTTTAGTTATTTATTAGGTTGCTCGCTAGACCTCCATCAAATTTGGAAAAACACCACCTAGTACCCCTTTCAAGATAAATTTGTACATTTTTCGGTAGAAAAATGTCCCGGCCGAAGGCCGCTTCCTTCTAAAATTAGAGGCTCGCTGTCGCTCGCCAGGAAAAGATCGACACCTAAAGGGCACGAGAGGTTTAATATTGACAACAAAATGGGGTGTAAGGTCTCAAAATCGCCAAACTAACGGAACGAACGTCTTAAAACCTCAACACTAATATGCTAAACATGAGGGAGAAGGGAGTCCAGAAAAAGCGAGTAGTACCCCCTTAACGCTCTCTGGTCCGACGTCTGAGGGGTAACTATGACATTTTGTGTAATTATTATTAAGGGTTTTGCTTACTTATTGCCATTTTCGAGCAATGTATTGTATTTTTAGTTTGTCCTCTATAATGCCAACACACCTTGCCAGACTTCCTGCAAACATAAACATGGAAACCACCACCAACACCCCTACGTCCACCACTACAGCAATTCTCACCACTCACCATCACCACCACCACCACAACAATCCCCATTACCACAACAATCCCCATTCCTACCACCACCACAACAACAATCCCCATTACCACAACACCAACAACAACAATCCCCACCACCACCACCACAACAATCCCCATTACCACAACAACACCAACAACAACAATCCCCACCACCACCACCACAACAATCCCCATTACCACAACACCAACAACAACAATCCCCACCACCACCACCACAACAATCCCCACCACCACCACCACAACAATCCCCATTAACACAACACCAACAACAACAATCCCCACCACCACCACCACAACAATCCCCATTACCACAACAACACCAACAACACAACAACACCACCACCACCACAACAATCCCCATTACCACAACAACACCAACAACAACAATCCCCACCACCACCACAACAATCCCCATTACCACAACACCAACAACAACAATCAACACCACCACCACAACAATCCCCATTACCACAACAACACCAACAACAACAATCCCCACCACCACCACCACAACAATCCCCATTACCACAACAACACCAACAACAACAATCCCCACCACCACCACAACAATCCCCATTCCCACAACACCACCAACAACAATCCCCATTACCACAACACCAACAACAACAATCAACACCACCACCACAACAATCCCCATTACCACAACAACACCAACAACAACAATCCCCACCACCACCACAACAATCCCCATTACCACAACAACACCAACAACAACAATTCCCACCACCACCACCGCAACAATCCCCATTACCACAACAACACCAACAACAACAATCCCCATTACCACAACACCAACAACAACAATCCCCACCACCACCACCACAACAATCCCCATTACCACAACAACACCAACAACAACAATCCCCACCACCACCACAACAATCCCCATGACCACAACAACACCAACAACAATTCCCACCACCACCACGCAACAATCCCCTTACCACCAACAATAACAACAACAATCCCCATTACCACAACACCAACAACAACAATCCCCACCACCACCACCACAACAATCCCCATTACCACAACAACACCAACAACAACAATCCCCACCACCACCACAACAATCCCCATTACAACAACACCAACAATCCCCACCACCACCACCACAACAACACCAACAACAACATCAGCAATGGATTCACCACCACCACAACAACAACAACAATTCCCACCACCACCACCACATTTACACCATTTAACAACAACAACAACAACAATCCCCATTACCACCACCACCACCACCACAACAACAATCACATCATTCACCACCACCACAACCATCACAACAACAACAACAATCCCCATTACCACCACCACCACCACAACAACAATCACATCATTCACCACCACCACAACCATCACAACAACAACAACAATCCCCATTACCACCATGACAACCTCCACCATCACCACAACTACCACCACCACTAAATTCCCCAACGGATCCTAACCCCCCTAACCCCCTCCCTAACCACCCCTTGTTCTCTTCCCCCGGTGCCCCATATGCAAATTAGACAACCCAGTTTTATTCTTTATCATTAGCCCCATTGAAAGGGAAAAGTGTATTATAATGCAATAGTCTAGAAGCGCTGGAGGAAAATACAAAGGACAACGGGGAATAGACCAAACAAAAATATATATAAAAAGTACAATAGACCTACTCTACTGTATGATGTAAACATATTAATAATAAAACAAAAAGATACAATAAAAATAGATTTTTTATTAATTTCACCCCAACACCAAACACCTCCAATGAAATTAATTAAAGCATATATGTGATCCACCGGGATTCGAACCTGGGTTATCAAATACATATTTTTTAAACACTCTAATTATTACACTACCAAAAAGGTCAAGGTTATATAATTAAACCCTACTGTGCTTGCGACGTTATATATATATATATATAATAGAGACTGGGGAGTATAAGGTATATCATAAATTTCCACGGTTTTCTGAGAAGTTTGTAACAAGATGAAAAATATGTTATTTAGATTTTCACATGGTTGGCTGCCCTGCTCAAAAACACGTAACTTTTTCACGTTTTGATCTTTTTTTTTACAGGTATATATTATTTTCGAGCTTCCTCCCTAGACCTCCATCAACACCCTCTAACTTCCTCTACACTTCCTTTCAAGATATACAGTATGTGTACATTTGTCAATAGAAAAATAAAAATAATAACGACAACAACAACAACAACAAAACGACAACAACAATGATGATAATACTACTACTAATAATAATAATAATAATAGTAGTAATGAACCTATTTTCACGAGATGGGTAGATGACAAGGTCTATAGGTAAATAATACAGATATATAGATAGATAGATATGTATTGATAGTAAATATATATGAACGAGATAGATAGATGAATAGGTAGGATAGATAGATAGAGAGATACTGGGGATATTATAATAATATATAATTATATAATAAATAATAAATAAGTAATAATATATGTTTTATGAATTTCACCGCACCACCAAACACCTCCAATGAAATATACATATCATAAATAATAGCTTCAGGTATTTCATTACGCACCATTACTCTCCCCCTTTGAGGAGATTCAATAGCGCCAGGAACACTTGACCGAGACCATTACCCATCTCCCTTGCTCAAGAGGTATACCTCAGGAGAACTTTTCAATCTGAGCGGGGATTGAACGCGAGTCTGCAGGATGGGAATCAGGGATGCTATCAACTGCTATAAATAGATAAATAGATTATGTGTTATAGTAAATTTATGTTAAGGGGAGATAGGTCGTCTTTCTGGTCTCCCTTCTGCCTCGTCCTTAGCCCCATTAGGTTTTAGATTTTAAGACGTTCAGGCTAAACATGAGGAAGATGGGGGTCCAGAAATAACGGGCTATCCCCCCTTAAGTGAGTGTAATAATAGGGGGTTTATCTTAGTCCTGAGAGCGTCACTGGAGAACACAGAGGCGTAGGTGGTGGTGGTGGTGGTGGTTACCAGAATAGCTAACTGGAGTTCTGATCCCACCGCTGACAACAATAGCTTAGGGGGAGAGAGAGAGAGAGAGAGTTACATCGAGTTACATATATACACAGACTGCACAGACCTTGCGGTCCCTACTAGGCAGTCCGGACTTAATGCTTAAGTAGAATTTGCTACAATGTGGAAGGCAAGGATAGCAAAGCAGAAGGCTATCTTGTTTGACCCTATACTATTCCAACCTCTTCAAAATGGATGTTTAGACTCCTTTTGAATGAGTCAATTGTAATGTACCACTTTACCTGACAGTTTGATCCACTCGTTAACCACACTGTAGGTGAGAGAGAGAGAGAGAGAGAGAGAGAGAAAGAGAGAGAGAGCAAGAGCAAGGGCTGTCTGGTGGTGTTCAGTGGAACAATTATTAAGTAGCTTCAATCTCCTTATAGTGTGGAGATACCTACTGTACATAACTCTCTATCTCTCTCTCTCTGTTTATCCCCCTCTCTCTCTCTCCCTCACTCACTCCCTACCTTTCTCTCTCTCCCTCACTCACTCCCTACCTCTCTCTCTCCCTCCCTCCCTACCTCTCTCTCTCTCCCTCTCTCTCTCCCTCCCTCCCTCACTCACTCCCTACCTCTCTCCCTCACTCACTCCCTACCTCTCTCTCTCCCTCCCTCCCTCCCTCCCTCCCTACCTCTCTCTCTCTCCCTCTCTCTCTCCCTCCCTCTCTCTCTCCCTCCCTCACTCACTCACTCCCTACCTCTCTCTCTCTCTCTCTCTCAGGGGCAGAAGACAGAGCAGCCCCACTCATATATTCTAAAGGGGGCCTCAGCATCTGCTTTGCTCTCTCTCTCTCTCTCTCTCTCTCTCTCTCTCTCTCTCTCTCTCTCTCTCTCTCTCTCTCTCTCTCTCTCTCAGGGGCAGAAGACAGAGCAGCCCCACTCATATATTCTAAAGGGGGCCTCAGCATCTGCTTTGCTCTCCTTGTCTCTCCCACTTCAAAACAAACACTAATATAGACTTAAGACTCGATTCCTGCCATGTAGGGACCGCAGTGATTGTGCAGTCTGTGTGTGTATATATATAATAAACAATGGAGCACTCTTGGTTGAGCCCGAGAACGTTTCACCTACTTCTATATTTCGCATTTCTCCACTTTATCTTCCAATCTCCTACTTTACTCAAGCCTCATCATCATCATCATCATCATTCATATATAATTATATATATATATATATACCGGTATATTCACTAACTCACGCTCTATCCACTCACTCTTTCTCACACTGTCACTCACTCTGTCCTCTACTAACTTCCTAATCCTGCCACGGACATTAGTTCCAGGGCAGTAATTCCCTTTCCAATGTTCCCTTACCCACTCTAAACCACTGTTTGGACACTTGATCCTAAGTGTTTTGGAGGACAAGCAACCTAGAAGGGTCACTAGATCTGTTGTTGCTTGATTTCCTTTGTACTCCTTTGTACTCACACTCGCTCTCTCTCTCTCCCACACACACTCCCTCTCTCTCATCTACATATTAATCCCCCTATCTGGCCATTGTGCTGAATCAACGTATTAAAAAAACATCAAATTGTTTTCCCCCGACCAGATTGTACTATTAAAACTATAAACACACACACACACACACACACACACACACACAATGAGCTCCCTGCCTTCCATTGCATAAACTGTTAATAATGGCATATGTCCCTCTGGCTTGTGTCATAATGGCATATGTCCCTCTGGCTTGTGTCATAATGGCATATGTCCCTCTGGCTTGTGTCATAATGGCATATGTCCCTCTGGCTTGTGTCATAATGGCATATGTCCCTCTGGCTTGTGTCATAATGGCATATGTCCCTCTGGCTTGTGTCATAATGGCATATGTCCCTCTGGCTTGTGTCATAATGGCATATGTCCCTCTGGCTTGTGTCATAATGGCATATGTCCCTCTGGCTTGGTCATAATGGCATAGTCCCCTCTGGCTTGTGTCATAATGGCATATGTCCCTCTGGCTTGTGTCATAATGGCATATGTCCCTCTGGCTTGTGTCATATATTTAAGGGAACCCACCTCGCTTTTCTTTTCTCTTGCTCACCCTCTCTCTCTATGGCTTGTATTCATTCGGCCCCATTCATCCGACTGCTTTAAGACGTTTACCCCCATCCAGGTGTCAGTATTTTCCTGGCGAGCGGTAGCGAGCTACCATATATATAATTTTGATTTGACAGGAAGCTAAATTTGTACATTTTTCGATAGAAAAATTTCTCCGGCGAAGCCGGATTTCTCCATACAATGCTGGCTCGCTATCGCTTGCCAGGAAGATATCAACACCTGGATGGGGATAAACGTCTTAAAACAGTTGGCTGAATGGGGCCGAATGGATACAAGCCAGGGAAAGAGAGCAAAGGAGAGAAAGATAAAAAAAGCCGGTGACCCCCTTAACCCTTTTGAGTACCAGCGACGTGTGACATTTGTTATTCTAACTATATTTTAGACGATATTATGCAGCTTAGGAAGGATCTGTGGTAGTTAAAAGGGGTTGGTTCAGATAGTTTGAAGTCAGGAAAATATTGACACCTGGATGGGGGCAAACGTCTTAAAACAGTAGGCTGAATGGGGCCGAATGGATACACAAGCCAAAGAGAGAGGGAGAGAAAGAGAAAAAAAAGCAAGGTGGGCTCCCTTGGAGAGGTATTTAGTTTGTTCCCGACGTTTTCATCAAGCTTAAAATTACACCCCCTAGACCCCCTTTCAAGATAAATTTGTACATTTTTCGGTAGAAAAATGTCCCGGCCGGAGGCCGATTGCTCTTAAAATACAGGCTCGCTATCGCTCGCCAGGAAAAAATCGACACCTTAATGGCACGAAAGGTCTTCAAATTGACGTAAATGGGGCAAAAATTTCTTAAAATTTCAAAACTACTAGGGTGAATGTCTTAAAATATCAAAAGCAATGGGGCTAAACATGAGGGAGAAACGGGTCCAGAAAAATATCCCTCAAGTGGAGATCTCCCCCTTAATGACGTGATCAATGTCATTAGTGTGGTATAGGAATGAGATGATTATTCCGTAATTATGGTGGTGATCGACATATTGTAATTATAATCACTATTTTCTTAGCATCGTTATTAATTATGGTTATTAATTATGGTTATTAATTATGGTTATTAATTATGGTTATTAATTATGGTTATTAATTATGGTTATTAATTATGGTTATTAATTATGGTTATTAATTATGGTTATTAATTATGGTTATTAATTATGTTTATTAAAAATTATGTTTATTAATTATGTTTATTAATTATGTTTATTAATTATGTTTATTAATTATGTTTATTAATTATGTTTATTAATTATGTTTATTAATTATTAATTATGGTTATTAATTATGGTTATTAATTATGGTTATTAATTATGGTTATTAATTATGGT
>CM064561.1:20449880-20647380 GCA_032716605.1 Paralithodes platypus | reverse complement strand
AGGGGGCTCTCGCGTATTGCACAGTCTTTGTTTATTTTGGTGGGTTATTTTTAGGGGCAGTACATACATGCTCTCTCTCTCTCTCTCTCTCTCTCTCTCTCTCTCTCTCTCTCTCTCTCTCTCTCTCTCTCCTCTCTCTCTCTCTCCTGTCTATAACTTTACCGTCCTCTTAAAATTCCAGGCTCGCTATCGCTCGCCAGGAAAAAATAGACACCTAAATGGCAGGAAAGATCTTAAAATTGACAACGAAATGGGGCGAAAGGTTTTAAAATCGCCAAGCTAATGGGCCGAACGTCTTATAATCTCAAAACTAGTGGGGCTAAACATTAAGGAGAAGGGGGTCCAGAAAAACGGTCTGCCTCCTCTTAATGGTGTATTTGTGTCGGTGTCTTCGTTTGTTTGTTTATGTATGTATGTATGTATGTATGTATGTATGTATGTATGTATGTGTACCTCTCTACTATTACTGTCATGTGTGTGTCGGTGTGTGTGTGTGTGTTTGTTTGTTTGTTTGTGCATGGCGTTTGTTTATATGTGTGTATGTATGTATGTGTGTGTATATACCTCTCTACTGTTACTGTTACGTGTGTATTGGTGTGTGTGTGTGTGTTTCTTTGTTTGTACATGGCGTTTGTTTACTCCGCCTGATAGCAGCAAACAATCATCATCATCATCATCAGCATCCGTCTGGTTACAATCTATTTTAATCTATTTTTGTATTTTTATTAACTTCGCCACAATAGACGGGGATGGGGTATTGTTTTTGGATATCTATCTGTCTGTCGTAGATGAGGAATGACGGGTGATCGGTATTGTTGGGGGGTTCTGTCTGTCTGTCTGTTTGTTTGTAAGTATGTCTGTCTCTGTCTGTTTGTATGTCTGTCTGTCTGTCTGTTTGTTTGCATGTATGTATGTCTGTGTGTATGTCTGTCTGTCTGTATGTCTCTGTCTGTCTGTCTGTCTTTCTGTTTGTCTGTCTGTCTGTATGTATGTCTGTCTGTCTGTATTTCTGTTTGCATGTCTGTCTGTCTGTTTGTTTGTATGTATGTCTGTCTGTCTTTCTGTTTGTATGTCTGTCTGTCTGTTTGTTTGTATGTATGTATGTTTGTCTTTCTGTTTGTATGTCTGTCTGTGTTTGTTTGTATGTATGTCTGTCTTTCTGTTTGTATGTCTTTCTGTCTGTCTGTCTGTCATTATGTTTGTATGTCTGTCTGTTTGTTTGTTTGTATGTCTGTCTGTCTTTCTGTTTGTATGTGTGTCTGTCTTTCTGTCTGTCTGTCTGTCTGTCTGTCATTCTGTTTCAGCGTATATACAGTATGTTTGTGAATGTGTCTGTCTGTCTGTCGGTTTTTCTGTCTCTGCGTCTGTATTTATGTGTGTGTCTGTCTGTATGTCTGTCTCTCTGTGTCTGTATTTATGTGGGTGTGTGTCTGTCTCTCTGTGTCTGTATTTATGTGTGTGTGTGTCTGTCTCTCTGTGTCTGTATTTATGTGGGTGTGTCTGTGTCTGTATTTATGAGGGTGTGTCTGTGTCTGTATTTATGTGGGTGTGTCTGTGTCTGTATTTATGTGGGTGTGTCTGTGTCTGTATTTATGTGTGTGTCTGTGTCTGTATTTATGTGTGTGTGTCTGTATTTATGTGTGTGTCTCTGTCTGTATTTATGTGTGTGTGTCTGTGTCTGTATTTATGTGTGTGTCTCTGTCTGTATTTATGTGGGTGTGTCTGTGTCTGTATTTATGTGTGTGTCTGTGTCTGTATTTGTGTGGGTGTGTCTGTGTCTGTATTTATGTGGGTGTGTCTGTATTTATGTGGGTGTGTCTGTGTCTGTATTTATGTGGGTGTGTCTGTGTCTGTATTTATGTGGGTGTGTCTGTATTTATGTGTGTGTGTCTGTCTCTGTGTCTGTATTTATATGTGTGTGTGTGTCTCTCTGTGTCTGTATTTATGTCTGTCTCTGTGTGTGTGTGTCTGTCTCTCTGTGTCTGTATTTATGTGTGTGTGTCTGTCTGCCTGTGTCTGTATTTATGTCTGTCTCTCTGTGTCTGTATTTATGTGTGTGTGTCTGTCTGCCTGTGTCTGTATTTATGTCTGTCTCTCTGTGTCTGTATTTATGTGTGTGTGTCTGTCTGCCTGTGTCTGTATTTATGTCTGTCTCTCTGTGTCTGTATTTATGTGTGTGTGTCTGTCTGTCTGTGTCTGTATTTATGTCTGTCTCTCTGTGTCTGTCTGCCTGTGTCTGTATTTATGTCTGTCTCTCTGTGTCTGTATTTATGTGTGTGTGTCTGTCTGTCTTTCTGCCTACCTGTATGTCTGTCTGTCTGTCTCTCCGTCTCTTTTATGTACAGGTTGGATCCGATTTATTTGTTTTATATTTTTCCAATGCATCAAAGGGTTTCCAGTTGATATGTCTGTAGCCAACCCCAATCCTCAATCCATAGACATTCTTTCCCTGCCACTCTTCCAATAAACAAAAATAAATAAATACATAAAATAAAATAATGAGCATATGTGAGAGTAGGAAATGGTGAGTTGAGTGAATGGTTTGAGGTAAAGGTAGGTTTGCGACAGGGTTGTGTAATGTCACCATGGCTGTTTAATATGTGTATGGATGGTGTGGTGAGGGAGGTGAAAAGGAGAACTATGGGAAGAGGATTGGGTTTAGTAGGAAAGAATGGTAGAGATTGGGAGTTGAATAAGTTGCTGTTCGCTGATGACACAGCATTGGTGGCGGATTCTGATGAGAAACTGCAGCGGATAGTCAGAGTTTGGTGTGGTTTGTGGAAGGAGGAAACTGAAGGTGAACGTCAATAAAAGTAAAGTAATGGTGTGTAATAGGGGAGAGCATAGGGTGAATCTAGATGTGAGGCTGGATGGGAAATATTGGAACAAGTAGAGTGTTTTAAATATCTAGGAGGAACGATAAGCAGGAGTGGAGGTATGGAAGTGGAGGTAAAACAGAGAGTGTGTGAAGGAAGGAAGGTTTTCGGAGCAATGGGAAGTATGTGGAAGACGAGAAATCTCGGAGTGAAAGTAAAAAGTGCACTGTATCAAGGAATTGTTGTGCCAACAGTGATGTATGGGGCTGAGACATGGGCTCTGAAGAAAAAGGAAAAAAGAGGGCTGGATGTGATGGAGATGAGCTGCTTGAGGAGTATGTGTGGAGTTACTCGTAGAGACAGATTGAGGAATGAAGAGATACGTAGAAGAGTGGGGCAGCAGGAACATTTGTCAGCCAGAGTGGACAGAAGGGTGCTGAGCTGGTATGGTCATGTTGAACGAATGGGATATGAAAGGCTTACAAAGAGAATATGTGAGTCAGGTACAAGGGGAGACAGAAGGGCAGGAAGACCCCCATTGAGATGGAGAGACTGTGTAAGAAAGGCTTTGGATGATAGAGGAATGACTATAGATCAGGCAGGGGAAGTGGTGGTGGACAGGAGTGAATGGAGAATGCTTGTGAATAGTTGAATGAACACGTGGTCATTTGGAGTAAGGGGTCGGGCGCAAGTTGGACTGCATAATAGTCCATCAGGCGCCTGGCCCGGGGAGACGATTAATATGAAGGGTGCGCCTGGAAGTGTGGTTGGAGGGCTTGTGGCTTTGGCTCCGCTGCATGTCTGCCTGCCGAGATCGGAACCTCTCCGGGTGGTCGGGGGCCGGGGGAGTGCTGGAGCGACCTTGGTGACCCTGGTCTCTGGGTCTTCTCCTGGGTGACCTGGATGTGTGTGAGTTTGTGCTTTTTGTCTGTGTTTATTTGTTGTTTTATGTTGTTTTTGTGTTTTCCCTGTTCTTCCTCTGTCTTGAGTCGACTACCCCCAAAATGGGGATTGGGCCTGAGCATATAGATAGATAGATAGATAGAAAATAATGATGATAATAATACAAATAAATATAAATAATAATAATAATAATAATAATAATGAAAATAATAATAATAATATCAGAGCTAGAAAAATACAACGGAAATACATCAATGTTCAATTATTAATGTAGTTAATTAAAATCTTGCTAACTAGAGATCATAGTGGATTAAGTGATTGGAAAAAGCTACCATGTAATTAATTAGAGTTATTTAATTGATCTATCACTAATTATTTTTGCCGTGGGTGAACCAGTACAAAAACTGGTCATTTGGGCCGTTCTGGGAGGCCAAGTCAAATTCGAAATCCTAAATACTTCTGTTTGCGTCATTCAATTCAACGTGTCAATGTGTACTTGTGGTATAAATTTGAACAAAATCCATACATAGATAACTCGTTTATGGAGTTTTTAAACTATAAAATAGGCCTAAACAAATTGTCAAAATTAAAAAAATCCATATACCGTTGGAATCGCAACGACGTGACGAATCCAGATATACCCTTGAAAACTCGAAAATCGAAATTCACCCGCCAAGTGCAAAAATGGTCATGGGCCATGGATTTTGGAAGAAATATTTTCGCATTCTGGGCGAATGGACCATGTATGGAAGCTGCTCGTCGATAGAAATCGAATTACACCAGGTAGAATTCCCTAAGACTTACAGTTTGGGCTACAAAGAACTTTTAAAGTCCAAAAACTGGTTGGTCATTTGGCTGGTGGTTGTGGCTCAAATAGACTTCATTTGACACCAAGAGCGATATATATATATTAACCTTAGAAGATACAATGACGCATTTCTTTTCAGTTTCCTGGCTATTATGGGAAGCATTTATTCAGATTAGGAAAGGTGTATGGAAGCCAGAGAGTTAATTGAGATAGCCTTCAACCTTATAATTCCCATATATCCTTCATAAATTGCATAAAATCGTCTAATGATAGCCAAATGAACTGTCGAAACGCGTCATAGTACACATGAAACACACACTTAGTTTCTGACATAAAACCACATCAGATTCTGCTATACACCCTACACCCACTACACTAACATCTATCTTATTCCGTTGGAAGGGACTCATTTCCGGGCAGTCAACCTGTCTCTAGAGGAAAGAAACCCTTGTGGAACTCCAGAACGAGAGAGAGAGACAGACAGACAGAGAGGGTGAGAGATTTACATAGATTTACATAAATTTGTACATAGCTTCACTGACCACACAGACCTTACGATCCCAGTGAGGTGGTAAGGACTTAATTCAAGTAGAGATAGCTAACCCGAGAGTAAGGGACAGTGGAAGGAAAGGATAGCAAAGAAGAAGGCTCTCTCCCCATCCTCTGGCAATTACTGTACATGAAGACAGTTGGAAGTGAGACAGACAGACAGAGGAAGTGAGAGAGGGTGGGGGAGGGGCAGGGTGGAAGAGAGAGAGAGGGAGATATATTGGTAAACTGTAGTCCTTACAATTGGACAATACAATAAGCATCCCCGTTTTAAAACTATGTTTGGTGAAATCCTCCGACACTCAGACGAACGACAACACCTCTTGTAGTCCCATCCTTGTTAACAGTATATATTACCCCCCCCCCCCCCCCAGACATATTAACTTACGAAAGTTAAGGGTTGCTCGAGTGGCCCGGTATTTCCCCCACAACACTCTTTCTCATGCTGAGGGACCGTTAGAAGTCGGAGGAATTTGGGGTTGCCACCAACCGACAGATTATGATCTAACTTACCTAACTTACTGCTCAATATGACGCAAATTGCGTCATAAACTTATTATTGAGCTATTTCACTAAGTCATATGACGCGATCGCGTCATATACTTTTGGGCGAAACCGCCATATGACGCGATTGCGTCATATATGACTGAGGGGGTTAAGGAACGGGGTACCCCATTCTTTAACATTAATTCTCCATTACAAACCCCAATGTACTTGAATAATATAATTAAAGCATATATGATACTCCCATGATTTGAACTCGGGACACCACACCCAGAACATAAGCACCTAAACCATTACACCACCAACACAGTTAAAGGTTGAGTACACGATCACGATTAATATCCATTTTCGAATTCTGGATATCAATATAACCATGTACTCAGACCTAACTGCATTATGGAAAGCCTAATGTTTTAGTGAGAGGAAAGAACAATGAATGGGACCAAGATCACAACTACTATCACTACAATTACCACCACAATCACTACCACCACACTACAACTATCACAACTACCACCACACCAACCACCACTACCACACCACCACAACTACCTACACCTACCACCACACCACAACCACACTCACAACTACAACCACACCACCATACTTACAACTACCACACCACAACCACGCCCACAACTACCACCACAACCACACCACCATACCCACAACTACCACCACAACCACCACCACTACCACATTTCCTACATAACAAGTATATCACCGCTCGTCTACTGTCCCATTAATCTAGGGCAACGATAGAGAGAGAGAGTGTGTGAGAGTGAGAGAGGACGCCAGAATATGACTCCATACCATCAGGATGGATCAATAAATAAGTGGGTGAATGGATGAACGGAAATGGGATAGATTAATTAAGTGAAGATTTTTCCAATTTTATTCAGAAATCTGTCACAGATAGATATATTAATAACAAAATTAGATACATATAGATATATCAATAGATATACTAGAAAAATAAACACATTAATACAAGAGATGAGAGATCAATTAATAGACTGATAACTAATACATAGGCAGATAAATAGCTTCAGAAATTAATGAATACGCGAGCAAGAGTAGACCATGCAGAGAGATAGGCCCCTGGAACCAGTGATAAGGCAAACAACAAAGGAACACATCATGGTCCTGTCACTACCAGACCTATTGCTGCCCTGGACCTTTTGATGGAGGGATGGATGGAGGGATGGAGGGATGGATGGTTAAGGGGCTAAACATGAGGGAGAAGGGGGTCCAGTGATAAGGTATAAACAACAAAGGAACACATCATGGTCCTGTCACTGCCAGACCTACTGCTGCCCTGGACCTTATGATGGAGGGATGGGTGGATGGATGGATGGTTAAGGGGCTAAACATGAGGGAGAAGGGGTTCCAGTGATAAGGTATAAACAACAAAGGAACACATCATGGACCTGTCACTACCAGGCCTATTTGACCTTGTGATGGAGGGGTGGATGAGTGGATGGATGGTGGGTTAGTTGGTTAAGTGGATGGGTGGTAAGGTGGATGGATGGTGTAACAACACTCCAACCTTGCATCTTCCACCATCACATATCCTCCTCCTCCATCACCACCACCACAACCTCTCTCCCCCCCCCCCCCCTTCACCACCATTACCAACAACAATCCACCCTTGTATACTTCCACCACCACAACCTCTGCCCTCCTCCTTCACCACCACCACCACAACCAACCACGACAACAACAATCCACCCTTGCATCTTCCACCACCACAACCTCTGCCCCCCTCCCCCTTTACCACCACCACCACCACCACCTCTCCCCCCTCCACCACCACCAACAACAATCCACCCTTGCATCTTCCACCACCACAACCTCTTCCTCCACCACCAACACCAACCGCCCAATCCTCCACCCTCTTCCACCACCACAACCACATTCTCCACCACCACCACAATCCTCCACCTTCCTCTACCACCACCAACCGCCCAATCCACCACAACCTCCTCCTCCACCACCACCAACCGCCCAATCCTCCACCACCACCAACTCCCCAATCCACCACCACCACCAACTCCCCAATTCTCCACCACCACCAACCGCCCAATCCTCCACCACCACCAACTCCCCAATCCACCACCACCACCAACTCCCCAATCCACCACCACCACCAACTCCCCAATCCTCCACCACCACCAACCGCCCAATCCTCCTCCTCCACCACCACCACCACCAACCGCCCAATCCTCCACTCCCGAAATTCAAAAAAAGCTTCTCCTGTGACGTCACGCTCATAAACATCCCGAGGTTGCCAGGGGTCGCTATACTGGGGGCGGGGGCGGGGTTGGGGGGGGGGGGGCCTAGGGTCAATAGCTGCCATGAGTCTACTATATTCTGTTCCAAGTAGTAGGTAGGCCAGAAATATTGAACTCTGTCCTCGGTAACACAATAAGGGATAGAGCAAATGGGCTGTCAGATTCCCACACCTATTACGTGGCTGACCCTTCCCAAATGGTAGACCTAATCAGCTCGATTACTCTAGTCGTTTGTGAGTAATAGAGGTTAATGTTCACTAGAGTTTAAGCCTACTTATTTGACCAGTCGAATATGATCATAATTGGTCTGGATACGGGAGGACACAGTTTTATGATATCATGATTCTAGTTTTCCTATAGGTAATTTACTCCCTTGAAGTTTATGACGCATTTTGACAGTTCGTTATGGCTATCATTAGACGATTATATACCGTTTAGGAAGGATCTGTGGCAATTAATTATAAGGGTAAAGACTATCTCAATTAACCCTCTGACTTCCATATACAGTTTAGGAAGGATCTGTGGGAATTAAAAGGGTAAAGATTATCTCAATTAAGGGGGGTGACCTGCTTTTTGTTATTTCTGTCCTTTTCTCTCTTTCTCTGGCTTGTATCCATTCGGCCCCATTCAGCCAACTATTTTAAGACGTTTATCCCCATCTAGGTGTCGATTTCTTCCTAGCGAGCGATAGCGAGCCAGCATTATATGAAGAAATCCGGCTTTGCCGGAGAAATTTTTCTATCGAAAAATTTACAAATTTAGCCTGCTGTCAAACAAAAATAAAAAATATGCTGGCTCGCTACCGCTCACCAGTAAAAAATTGACACCTGGATGGGGATAAACGTCTTAAAACAGTAGGCTGAATGGGGCCAAATGGATACAAGCCAGAGAAAGATAAAAAAGAACAGAGCAAAAACAGGTCACCCCCCTTAAGTCTCTGAATTCCATATATCCTTCCAGAAAACAAAAAGAAAACGCGGGTTGGATCAGGAAAGAAGGGATGCTATGTTAAACTGGAATCATAGTTTTAAGGGGAGATGGGCCGTTTTTCTGGTCCCCTCTCTTATTCATGCTTATCCCCATTAGTTTTGAGATTTTAAGACTTGACCCATTAGTTTGTCGATTTTAAGACCTTTTGTCCCATTTCTTTGTCAATATTAAGACCTTTCGTGCCCTTTAGGTGTCAATTTTATCCTGGCGAGCGATGGCAAACCTGTAATTGAGGAGGGATCGGCCTTCGGCCATGACATTTTTCTGCCGAAAAATGTACAAATTAATCTCGAAGGGGGATCTAATGGATGTGTTTTAAACTTTGATGGAGGTCTAGGAAGGAAACTATAAAATAAATAAATATATATATATATATAAATAGACCCCCAAAATAACCACTGTCCTCTTAAAATGAAAATACGAACCGCAAAAGAATCAACTAAATAAGGGTGGACTGTTTTCGAATTTAGAACAGAAATGTCATCCAATTCTACCAACACACACACACACACACACACACACACACACACACACACACACACACACAGTCTCTAATCCATGCGAATAATTATTACGACGAAGGACATTTACATACACAAACTCTCTCTCACTCACTCACTCTCACTCACTCACTCTCTCCGTTTTAAATTCATGCCTCACGGGAAATTCTATGATTGGCTAAAGTCTGGGATATAAGGCGGGGGGGGGGGGGAGGGGGGGGGGGAAGGGAGTTGTTGGGGGGCTTTTGATCGAACGTTTTCTTCAGTAACTGAGATCAATATAAACTTGATATTAATTTACGTGTATCGAAATTCTGCCACAAATTCGCCGTTAAGGGGAGATTTCCACTTGAGGGATTTTTTTTCTTTACCCCTTTCTCCCTCATGTTTAGCCCCATTGTTTTTTAGATTATAAGACGTTCGCCCCATTAGTTTGGCGATTTTAAGAACTTTCACCCCATTTATGTCACTTTTAAGACCTTTCGTGCCATTTAGGTGTCGATTTTTTCCTGGCGAGCGATAGCGAGCCTGTAATTTAAGAGGAACCGGCCATCGGCCGGGAAATTTTTCTACCGAAAAATGTACAAATTTATCTTGAAAGGGGGTCAAGGGGGTGTAATTTTAAGCTTGATGGAAGTCTAGGAAACACACTAAAAACCTCCCCTTAAGTAGTTTATAGTTGAATAATAAATTAGTTTTCATATTGGCAATTGCAAAATCTTATTCATTTTGAGTAATAACATTTCAATATCAGAGCGCTTTAACTTTGACATATTAATAATTTAAGAGTGTTACAGCAAGAATATTAAAGGGAAAAGAATCTGAGTCCGCGGACGTTCCCGAGAAACCTTTTAAGGAGAGAGAGAGAGAGATGTGGTCTGGTTATAAGGAATAGTATTTGTAAGCGGGGAAAACATTGGTGTTAAAAAAACAGGGAAAGATTTGAGTTAAAATTATTGTACTACAGGTCTCTCTCCCTCTCTCTCTCTCTCCCCCCCCCCCCCTCTCTCTCTCTCTCTTTCTCTCTCTCTCTCGCCTTCTCTGCTATTATTTCCTTCCACTGTCCCTTACTCTCGGGTTAGCTATCTCTACTAGAATTAAGTCCTGACCACTTCGCTGGGATCGTAAGGTCTGTGTGGTCAGTGTATCTATGTAAATCTCTCTTTCTCTCTCCTGTATGAATCTAAATATTTACCAACTCACTATCACACTCTCTCTCTCTCTCTCTCTCTCTACTGTATGAATCTATATATATACCAACTCTCTCTCTCTCTCTCACTCCCTCCCCCCCCCCCCCCCTGGTATGAGCCGTAAGTTCTTTGAGATATTAACTATTCCTCGCGACCCTGTCTCTCTCTCTCTCTCTCTCTCTCTCTTTCTCCGTGACCTGACCTTTTGACTGACATGACCCAACATGACCCTGTTCCTCCAATATAGAACGAGAGAGAGAGAGAGACTAAGGGAGAGAGATAGTTGGTAAATATATATATTTATACAGTATATATATATATATATATATATATATATATATATATATATATATATATATATATATATATATATATAATTATATAGATGGATAGAGAGAGAGAGATTAAGGGAGAGAGATAGTTGGTAAATATATAGATTTATACAGTATATATATATATAGATAGATAGAGAGAGAGAGATAGTTGGTAAATATATAGATTCATACTGTATATAGATAGATAGAGAGAGAGAGAGAGATAGAGAGAGAGAGAACAATTAAGATAGATAGATAGTTGGTATATATATAGATTCATACAGTATATAGATAGAGAGAGAGAGAGAGAGAGAGATAGTTGGTAAATATATAGATTCATACAGTGTATATATATATATATATATATATAGAGAGAGAGAGAGAGATAGAGAGAAGTGGCAATAAATCTCTTCGCGGTGGTAGAAGTTATTAATTTTCGAGTAGAAGTTGGAAAAGTTCCGACGGGAGTGAGAAAAAGAGCGAGAGAGAGATAGAGAGAGAGAAGATGATAAGATGAGAAGAGAGAAGAAGAGGAGAGGAAAAGAAAGAGAAGAGAGGAGATGAAGATTAGAAGAGAGAGATAGGAGAGAGAAGAAGATGAGAAGAGAGATGATGATGAAGAGAAGAGAGGGATAAGAGAGAGAAGAAGAGAAGAGGAGGAGGGATAACAGAGAAGAGAGATGAAGAGAAGATAAGAAGAGAGAGATAGGATAGCATAGATAGGATTGGACAGAGGAGAGGAGAGAAGATGGGAAGAGATAAAATACGAGAATGAGAGAAGATGGGAAGACACAGAAGATGGGAAGAGAAGAGAAGATGGGAAGACACAGAAGATGGGAAGAGAAGAGAAGATGGGAAGACACAGAAGATGGGAAGACACAGTAGATGGGAAGCGAAGAGAAGATGGGAAGACACAGAAGATGGGAAGAGAAGAGAAGATGGGAAGACACAGAAGATGGGAAGACACAGAAGATGGGAAGAGAAGAGAAGATGGGAAGACACAAGATGGGAAGAGAAGAGAAGATGGGAAGAGAAGAGAAGATGGGAAGACACAGAAGATGGGAAGACACAGAAGATGGGAAGAGAAGAGAAGATGGGAAGACACAGAAGATGGATAGAGAAGAGAAGATGGGAAGACACAGAAGATGGGAAGACACAGAAGATGGGAAGACACAGTAGATGGGAAGCGAAGAGAAGATGGGCAGAGAGAATTAGAGGCTCGGTGTCGCTCGTCAGAAAAAGTCGACACCTAATAGCACAAAAGGTCGTAATATTGGTAAAGAAATGGGGCGAAAGGTCTTGAAATCGCCAAACAAAATTATAGAATAAAAAAACGAATAAAACCATCAAAATAATATATAACGATAAAGGCAACTTGCAAGGTAGCTTATGGATAGAGAGAGAGAGAGAGAGTGTGTGTGTGTGTGTGTGTGTTTGTGTGTGTGTGTGTGTGTGTGTGTGTGTGTGTGTGTGAGTAAAAGCCCAGTACAGAAGCCCAGAAGTAGGGACAAAAAATCATAGAACAGAGAGAGAGAGAGAAAATGAGAGAGTTGGCAAATATATACAGTAGATAAATAGAGGAGAGAGAGAAAGTGAGAGTGAGTGAATGAGAGAGCGAGAGAGCGCGCGATAATGAGAGTTGGCAAATACATAGCTAAATACTGAGAGAGAGAGAGAGAGAGAGAGAGATACTGGAGATACGTGTGACATTCAAGTGGCGTTTGTGGCCTCTTATTAACCCCTTCAGGCTCATATGACGCAGAGGTTGCCAGATTAGCAATAATAAATAGAGTTTTCTCACTCTTATAATTACCTCTCCAAAATTAGTTTTCTGCCCACAGCTAACTCAAAGACAACTTCAGAGGTTGAAGTAACTAAACTAAAGGTTTCTAAATACCCCTGATGGTAACAAAGGCTTTAAAGTATCCCTAATAGGCTCAAAATCGCGTCATAAGCGTGAAAGGGTTAATAATTGCTTCATTTGCCAGAATTCCTCTCCCTTGTACTCTCTCTCTCTCTCTCTCTCTCTCTCTCTCTCTCTCTCTCTCTCTCTCTCATATATATATATTATATATATAATATATATATATTATTTTTTTCCTCAGTTAGCTCTCTTAAACTGAAAGCGATGTTCGTTACTACCATGATGGGCTGGTCTATCAGAGTGAGAACTGAGTGATCTCTGCCATACCCATAGCTTACTCTGACTGTTCCTTTAACTTATATATTTTCTAGATCTAAAGTGACGGCGTCTTTTCCGTGGATTGACCTCCCAATCTACCAAGATTGGAAGCCAAAGCGTCACATTTTTCCCTTGCCCCTCAACTTTCTCTTTATAATTGCTGAGGGGCACAGGGCCCTGGGTGGGGCTTTGGTTTCCCGGGCGTTTCCGCACCCTCCTCAGCTCCCCGCCATGGAGTGGCTTCGGTCACCCAGGCTTTATTGTGGTCGGCAGGGAGGGTTCTGTGGGGGCGCTCGGTTATGGCCTTGGAATTGCTCGGGGCCTTGGGGCTGTTCGGCCAGGCAGCTTGGGGAACAACAACAACAACAACAACAACTACCACATCGTTCTATCATTTGTTTCTATCATTGGTTAGAGAGAGAGAGAGAGAGAGAGAGAGAAGTGGGGCATAAAGAAGACAAGCACGAACCCACTTAATATTTCGGTTCGTCGTCAGAATAGCGAGGCGGCTTAACCCCCCCCCCCCCCTCTTACGTCACGGCAGGTCACAGAGGCGTTGGCGGGACTACAAGAGAGAGAGAGTGAGAGTGAGAGTGAGAGAGAGGTGGGGTATAAAGAAGACAAGAATTAACCCACTTAATATTTAGGCTCGTCATAAGAATAGCGAGGCGGCTTTTTGGTCGCGTTTTTTTTTTTTTTTTCATTTACAAAATGTTGTTTTAGTTTCCTTCCTAGACCTCCATCAAACTTTAAAAAAACATCCATTAGATCCCTCTTGTAGATTAATTTGTACATTTTTCGATAGAAAAATATACCGGCCAAAGGCCAGTTCTTCCAAAATTACAGGCTCACTATCGTTCGCCAGGAAAAAAATCGACACCTAAATAGCACGAAAGGTCATAATATTGGGCCAAACATCTTAAGCCTGAAAACTAAAGGGGCTAAACATGAGGGAGAATGGGGGTCTAGAATACCTGCCCCTCTCCCCTTTAAACCCCCCCCCCCTTACGTCACGGCAGGTCACAGAGGCGTTGGTGGGACTACAAGAAGATAATATAAGAATATAGATGGACTTCGACCCCTCCCTCCTAGCTGCCCACACTTACCTGAGAGAGAGAGAGAGAGAGAGATTTGATTTGATTTGATTTGATTTTATTGTTTTATTGAGAAAAGTACAAATGTTACACAAGTATTCATAGTTACATTATCTCAAAAGGGCGAAGGTGCATACGCAATCTTCACCCTAATTATAGCTTAAACTATGTCATTACATATATAGTTAGATAAATACTACATTGATATGAGAGAGAGAGAGAGAGAGAGAGCGAGGGGGGGGGGAGTGAGAGAGACAGAGAGAGAGAGAGAGAAAGTGTGTGTGAGAGTGAGAGAGTAAGTGCAGGTGTTTTAGAACAACTACCCTCACCGTCTTAACACACGACATGTCACCAAAGGACCCTCTTGAGAACTGCCAGTATATGATTCAATTGTCTTATATTTGTATGGCAAATTTGTGAAGTAGTAGCCTAAAGTTTTGAGTCTGAAATGATCTGTATAAGGATTACAAGGGAAGGTAATCAACAGCATCTATACAATACATAATCAACAGCATATATACAGTACATAATCAACAGCATCTATACAGTACATAATCAACAGCATATATACAGTACATAATCAACAGCATATATACAGTACATAATCAACAGCATATATACAGTACATAATCAACAGCATATATACAGTACATAATCAACAGCATATATACAGTACTAATCAACAGCATATATACAGTACATAATCAACAGCATCTATCCAGTACATATCAACAGCATATTACAGTAACATCATCAACAGCATTATATACAGTAAATAATCAACAGCATATATACAGTACATAATCAACAGCATATATACAGTACATAATCAACAGCATATATACAGTACATAATCAACAGCATCTATACAGTACATAATCAACAGCATAATCAACAGCATATATACAGTACATAATCAACAGCATATATACAGTACATAATCAACAGCATATATACAGTACATAATCAACAGCATATATACAGTACATAATCAACAGCATATATACAGTACATAATCAACAGCATATATACAGTACATAATCAACAGCATATATACAGTACATAATCAACAGCATATATACAGTACATAATCAACAGCATATATACAGTACATAATCAACAGCATATATACAGTACATAATCAACAGCATATATACAGTACATAATCAACAGCATATATACAGTACATAATCAACAGCATATATACAGTACATATATTCCTGTGTAAAGAATACATGGGGGGGGGGTGACCATTGATTAATTGTTTAGTGCAATAAGTTTGATATATTATTATGAAAGAAATATCAATGAACAAGTCAGTATTTGTATATCAGCATAATCTACAAACATCCTTAACATCTAACCACATCACATAATTATACGAATTCCTCCTCCTAATTCCCGCATGGTCCAGTCTTTGTGGAACATTCTATATCCCTGTACTTCAAATTCACCAACATCAAGGGACTGGAGTTCTCGCAGAGGGGCTCCAGTTCTGACGTTCTTCTTGACTTACGGTGTGCTGGCTTAATAATCCAATAGGGTTGATAGCCTCTGAAGTCCTATTTTAACTAACTAAATCCCCCAACATAATCTCTGATATCACTGTGAGTCTTCGATACATCGAAAACCCATCTGTCCCCTACTAACTTCCTAATCCTGCCACGGACATTAGTTCCAGGGGAGTAATTCCCTTTCCAATGTTCCCTTACCCACTCTAAACCACTGTTTGGACACTTGATCCTCAGTGTTTTGGAGGACAAGCAACCTAGAAGGGTCACTAGATCTGTTGTTGCTTGATTTCCTTTGTACTCCTTTGTACTTTGTACTCCTTTGTACTCCTTTGTACTACTCTGTAGTCAACAATGCCCCAAGTTCGGATAATGTATTACTATTTTATCTAGCAGAGAGAGAGGTTACAGGCGAGAGAAAGGGAGGAGAGAGAGAGAGAGAGAGAGAGAGAGAGAGAGAGAGAGAGAGAGAGAGAGAGAGAGAGAAAGAGAGAAAGATAAATAGAGAGAGAGAGAGAGAGAGACCTAGGCCAAACAAAGCAAAGGTCGATATGTGTAAAGAGGAACAGCTGACTCTACAATGTGACCTCTCCTCCACCACCAAGGCCTACTGAAAAAAATATATATATATACAAAACTAAATAAAAATATAATAAAGAAATAACAAATAAGGTATAGGAAGGGTATATAAGATCATAAGATATATATAAATTTTACATCTGAGGTGAAGCCATTGATTTCGGGGGCTGGTGAGTGATCGGTGCTTCTGAATGCTTGTGTATAGAAAGGGTATAATTATAAGATCATAAGATTTATATTAATTTACATCTGGGGAGATTTACACTTGAGGGATTATTTTCTGGACCCCTTTCTCCCTCATGGTTAGCCCCATTGCTTTTGAGATTTTAAGACGTTCGGCCAATTAGTTTGACGATTTTAAGAACTTTCGCCCCATTTCTGTCAATTTTAAGACCTTTCTTGCCATTTAGGACTTAGGTGTTAGGCGAGCAATAGCGAGCCTGTAATTTAAGAGGAACCGGCCTTCGGCCGGGAAATGTTTCTACCGAAAAATGTACACATTTATCTTGAAAGGGGGTTTAGGGGGTGTTTTTAAAGTTTGATGGAGGTCTAGCAAGGACACTAAAATATACTGTATATGAATGAATATAAATAACAAAAAAACAAGCCCTATCCCATTGAAGGGGAGACTTTAATCTTTATTGATTCATTTATTAATTATTTTTATATTCATATTTGTTTTTTGTTTTTTGGTTTCTTCCCTAGACCTCCATCATGCTTTTAAAAAATACCCTCAAACCCACCTTCGAGATAAATTTGTGCATTTTTCGGTTCCTCTGTCGCTCGCCAAGAAAAAATCGAGGCCTGAATGGCACAAAAAATCTTAAAATTGACAAAGAATTGGGGCAAAAGCTCTTAAAATTGCCAGTGAGAAGTTGTTTTGTTATTGTTGTTGTTGTTATTGTTGTCGCTAATATATTAATATGCAGTATTCGAGAATGCATTATATGTCGTAGGCTTGTGCATAAACCGTTAACTGTATTGATAGCGTAATGGTTAGTGTGCGGAATTTCGGTGTGAGTATCCTAGGTTCGAGTCCTTGGAGTACCACATGTATTCATTACTTTCATTGATTTCATAATTTGGGATTATTTGCACATTAATTGGCGAGTTGGTGAAATAAAATATGAATTTAATGCCGAATGCAAATCTACTTTTAATGAGAGAGAGAGAGAAAGAGAGAGTGAGAGTGAGTGAGAATGTGAGATATATAAATAGATATATATATATATAGATAGAGAGAGAGAGAAAAAAAAAAAGAGTGAGTGTGAATGTGAGATATATAAATAGATATATATATATCGATAGAGAGAGAGAGAGAGAAAAAATAGTGAGTGAGAATGTGAGATATATAGATAGATATATATATATAGATAGAGAGAGAGAGAAAAAAAAAAGAGTGAGTGAGAATGTGAGATATATAAATAGATATATATATAGATAGAGAGAGAGAGAAAAAAAAAGAGAGTGAGTGAGAATGTGAGATATATAAATAGATATATATATAGATAGAGAGAGAGAGAGAAAAAAAAAGTGAGTGAGAATGTGAGATATATAGGCCTAAATAGATATATATATAGATAGAGAGAGAGAGAAAAAAAAAAGTGAGTGAGAATGTGAGATATATAGATAGATATATATATATAGATAGAGAGAGAGAGAAAAAAAAAAGAGTGAGTGAAAATGTGAGATATATAGATAGATATAGATAGATAGATAGATAGTGAGAGTGAGTGAGTGAAAAAGAGAGAGAGTGTGTGTGTGTGCGTGGGAGAGAGAGAGAGAGTGAGAGTGAGAGAGAAAAAACAAGTGAGTGAGACTGAAAAAGAGAGAGTATGTGTGTGCGTGGGAGAGAGAACGAGAAAGAGAGAGAGAGAGAGAGAGAGAGATGCAGGGATCTATATAATATTTGCGATTGTCTGTGTGTGTGTGTGTGTGTGTTCTTAAGAGGCGGCCGCAGTTTTGGACCTGGGGAGCTGAAACTTTGCATGTGGGTGTCAATTGACCTGGGTCAGGTCATAGAGGGGGCGAGGCCACGATCGGAGGTCGTTTCGAGGCCGAAATTGATTTTTTTTTTTTTTTTTTTTTTTGTATTGAAATAAATGGCCGTTTGGGGCAGAAGGAGGCCTCCGATCGAAAAGGTGTATGGGACGAAAGTTGTTCGCAGCCCCCCAAAATGGGGATACGGATGAGGTCAGATCCAAAATCGGAAGTCATTTAGCGGCCGAAATCGAGGTCGCCGTTTAATGAGGCACAGGGAGGTCGAGGCCGGTGATTATGGTAGTAGTATTATTGTGATGATTGTGGTAGTAGTGGTTGATGATGGTGATTATGGTAGTAGTAGTGGTGGTAGTAGTGATGGTGATTATGGTGATTACCCGGGCAACGCCGGGTACCCCTGCTAGTACAAAATAATCGGTATTAATTAGTGAAGCCATCAACATTTGACCTTCATTTGCAAACTCTGAGCCATTATATTACGGTGTTGCATCAATAGCTCTCTCTCTCTCCCACACACACACATACTCTCTCTTTTTCCCTCACTCACTTTTTATCTCTCTCTCTCTCTCTCTCTCTCTCTCTCTCTCTCTCTCTCTCTCTCTCTCTCTCTCTCTCTCTCTCTCATTAAAATTAATTGGATTAGTCATTCAAGCCAAACATTCATATTTTAATAATAATAATCTACCTATCTCTATCTATCTAATGCTGGACGCCTCACTCCCCTTACTTGGCCATTACACAAAATGCCCCCAAGCGGACCTATCTCCTATAAGAGGGACAATCCATGCCAGTTTACTAAAGGACTTAGACTCTTAGAGGATTGACCACTCAATTTAGGATCCGTCCGACCCAGAGGCCCTCTATGTATCTTGTTGGGTGGGTGGCTGGATGGGTGGATGGATGGATGGGTGGGTGGCTGGATGGATGGATGGGTGGGTGGGTGGATGGATGGATGGATGGGTGGGTGGGTGGATGGATGGATGGGTGGGTGGGTGGATGGATGGGTGGGTGGCTGGATGGATGATGGATGGATGGAGGTGGTGGGTGGCTGGATGGATGGGTGGCTGGCTGTATGGATGGGATGGGTGGGCTGGATGGTGGCTGGCTGGATGGATGGATAGGTGGCTGGCTGGATGGATGGATGGGTGGCTGGCTGGATGGATGTGATGGGTGGATGGATGTGATGGTTGGGTGGGTGGATGAATGTGGGATGGACGGGTGGCTGGATGGATGGATGGATGGGTGGATGGATGGATGGATGGGTGGCTGGATGGATGGATTGGGTGGGTGGTGGATGATGGATGGCTGGCTGGCTGGATGGATGGATGGATGGATGGATGGATGGATGGATGGATGGGTGGCTGGATGGATGGGTGGGTGGCTGGATGGATGGGTGGGTGGCTGGATGGATGGGTGGCTGGCTGGATGGATGGATGGATGGGTGGGTGTATGGATAGGTGGGTGGCTGGATGGATGGGTGGCTGGATGGATGAATGGATGGATGGGTGGCTGGATGGATGGATGGATGGGTGGGTGGATGGATGGATGGATGAGTGGCTGGATGGCTGGATGGAGGGGTGGGTGGATGGATGGATAGGTGGCTGGATGGATGGATGGATGGGTGGCTGGATGGATGGATGGATGGGTGGCTGGATGGATGGATGGATGGATGGATGGCTGGCTGGCTGGCTGGATGGATGGATGGATGGATGGATGGCTGAATGGATGGATGGGTGGCTGGATGGATGGATGGGTGGCTGAATGGATGGGTGGGTGGATGGATGGATGGGTGGCTGGATGGATGGATGGATGGGTGGCTGGATGGATGGATGGATGGGTGGCTGGATGGATGGATGGGTGGGTGGATGGATGGATTGGTACACCACCACCATCACCATCACAGCACCACCACCATCACACCACCACAATATATTGGCCCTTTTATTAAAAATAGTTATCCATTTCTTGAATGTATTTACTGTATCGGCCCAACATTGTGCATCGTCTTCTGAATCAACTATGGAAACCCATTATTATTTCTACAATGGACCGATATCATTATGCCTTAATCAGGCCGATTAATATTGGCCCAATAAACCAAATAAGTTATACTTATTGTCATCATTTGCTAATGCTGGACCAGCATCATGTATTCTGCCCCAAAACGGACAAAGGAAAAAGTGTATTAATAATATATTGAACCAACACCGTTTTAGAATATTATGGCCAACATATTTTGGCCCGATACAAAAACACCAACATTCCGGACTTGCCGCTACTTGCCGGAATTGGCCCGTACTTAAAATGTTTGCTGGTTTTTTACAGTGGTGTTCGGCTAGTCCATCCACTAACCTGCTTCACCTTTAGGTAAGCAGTACGGATTTGTATCAGGTTTACTCCCCTAGACAGGTTGCCGACCAAGGCTAACGAATCCCATCCACCCGGTTTTTTATATAAGGTTGTCTCCCCTAGATGGGTTCCCAACCAAGGCTAACGAGTCCCATCCACCCGGTTTTACATAAGGTTGTCTCCCGTAAATGGGTTCCCGACCAAGGCTAAAGAGTCCCATCCACCCGGTTTAATATAAGGTTGTCTCCCCTAGATGGGTTCCCGACCAAGGCTAACGAGTCCCATCCACCCAGATTTTTATAAGGTTGTCTCCCCTAAATGGGTTCCCTACAAAGGCTAACGAGTCTCATCCACCCGGTAATAATAATAATAATAATAATAAAATATAGAATAATTCATATTTTTTCACCAACCAACTATATACTTCTAAACCCAATTAATGAAATCAACAAATACATGTGGCTTAACCCTTTGAGTACCAGCGACGTGTGTTATATTGTATTATAGCTATTATTTTGACGGTATTATGCAGCTTAGGAAGGATCTGTGGTGGTTGTTGTTGTTGTTTTTCCCCAAGCTGCCTGGCCGAACAGCCCCAAGGCCCCGAGCAAGGCCAAGGCCATAACCGAGCGCCCCCACAGAACCCTCCCTGCCGACCACAATAAAGCCTGGGTGACCGAAGCCACTCCATGGCGGGGAGCTGAGGAGGGTGCGGAAACGCCCGGGAAACCAAAGCCCCACCCAGGGCCCTGTGCCCCTCAGCAATTATGAAGAGAAAGTTGAGGGGCAAAGGAAAGATGTGACGCTTTGGCTTCCAATCTTGGTAGATTAGGAGGTCAATCCACGCAAGAAACGCCGTCACTTGAGATCTAGAAAATATATAAGTAAAAGGAACAGTCAGAGTAAGCTATGGGTATGGCAGAGATCGCTCAGTTCTCACTCTGATAGACCAGCCCATCACCATCTGTGGTGGTTCAAAAGGTTGCTGGAGATGGTTGGGAGCCTTATTATTGCTAGAGGTCCTTCCTAAGCTGAATGCAATCATCTTATAGTTGCCAGAATATGATGAAAAAAATGTCACTGGTATTGTTCGGGTATAAAGCCGGAGTCACACGAGCCCCTTTTCGAGCAATTTCTACGGGCAATTATGGTCTGGAGGCTTAAATAATTACACTTTATTGTAATTCAGCCGCCTAACATAATCTACCTTCAGTCTAGTTACCGATACCAGTGCGAAAACGTCCCGAAATGATACGAGAACAAACTTTCTCATAGAAAATTGACGGAAAAAGCGCTCGTGTGACAGCAGCTTAAGGGGAGGTTTTTAGTTTGTTTCCTACTCCTCCAGCTATCTTAAAATGTCACCCCCTTGACCCCCTCTCAAGATAAATTTGTACATTTTTCGGTAGAAAAATTTCCCGGCCAAAGGCCGGTTACTCTTAAATTACAGGCTCGCTATCGCCCGCCAGGATAAAATCGACACCTAAATGGCACGAAAGGTCTTAAAATTGACAGAATGGGGCGAAAATTCTTAAAATCACCAAAATAATGGGGGCAAACGTCTTAAAATCTCCAAAGCAATGGGGCTAGACATGAGGGGAGAAAGGGGTCAAGAAAAAAGTCCCTCAAGTTGGAAATTAGCTCCCCCTTAATAATAATAATAATAATAATATAAATATATCGAGTATATAGCTTTATAATCTATCTCCTATATCGGGCAGATCATAAATTATGCTTGCCTTTCAATACAAACCCCCCCCCCCCCCACCCATCTGAGTTAGCGATGACGTACTATTTCGATCTCTGCTGTTATCTGGCTATTATTAGACTATTTTGATCAGATTAGGAAGGGTATATATATATAAATCAGAGGGTTAAGGGGAGGTTTTTAGTGTGTTTCCTAGACTTCCATCAAGCTTGGAATTACACCCCCTTGACCCCCTTTCAAGATAAATTTGTACATTTTTCGGTAGAGAAATGTCCCGGCCGAAGGCCGGTTCCTCTAAAATTACAGGCTCGGTTTCGCTCGCCAGGACAAAATCGAAACCTAAAAGTTCTTAAAAGTGACATAAATGGGGTGAAAGTTCTAAAATCGCCAAACTAATGGGGCGAACGTCTTAAAATCTGAAGAAAAAAAACAATGGGGCTAAACATGAGGGAGAAAGGGGTAAAGAAAAACAAATCATCTCCCCTTAAGGATCGATGACGTACTTCTCTCTGCTGTTATCTGGCTATTATTAGACTATTTTTGTATCAGATTAGGAAGGGTATATATATATATATATATAAATCAGAGGGTTAAGGGGACAGTGGTTATTTTGAGGGGTCTTTTGATCTACAGTATATATTAATTTATTGTTTAGTGTCCTCGCTAGACCTTCATAAAACTTAAAAAAACAAAAAACAAAAAACACTCCCTAGACCCCCCTTCAAGATAAATGTGTACATTACTCTTAAAATTACAGACTTGCTATTGCTCGCCAGGAAAAAATCAACACCTAAATGGCACGAAATGTCTTAATATTGACAAGGAAATGGGGTGTAAAGTCATAAAATTTCCAACTAATGAGTCGAACGTCTTAAAATCTCAAAAGCAATGGGATTAAACACCAGGGAGAAGGGGGGGGGGGGGGGGGGGCCAGAAAAAACAGCCTATCTCCCCTTAATTGGGATAGCGTTTACCCTGTTCATGCCCACAGATCCTTCTTAAGCTGTAGGCTACAGTCGCGCTAATATGTGATGTCTCGGCACCAAGTATGTTTTGATCAATAATTATTGGTATCAGCAATATCTAAGCTTCATTTTTTCATATCGAGTGAAATATACAACCATGTTCCTACACTTACTCACCCTATTCAACATCTGACAGACATTAATACAGCGCAGAGCGAGCCAAACGTAATGACAGCTGGGACATGACTTATTAGCGCCACTGTACACTCGGTCCAAAAAGTATCTGCACCCCTATGCTGATCATGTGGTGTGTACAGCTCGGTTAGGGTTGGCACGTCAGCCTGAAACTATATCCATGTGTCAGAGACTATCTCTGACACATGGATATAGTTGCAGGCTGAGGTGCTAAACCTATCAAGCTCTGTACACACCAGATGATCAGGGTAGGGGTGCAGATACTTTTTGGACCGAGTGTACATAATCGTCTACTGATAGCCAGATTAAACGGCTATAACGCCTCAGCTCCTCAAGGGGTTTTTTTCTGCCCCCTCCCCCCCCCCCCCATCTTCTTCATGTTTAGCCCCATAGTGTTCAGAATTTATGACGTTAGGCCCATTAGTTTGGCAATTTTAAAAGTTCTCGACCCATTTTTGTTGTCAATATTAAGACTTTTCGTGTCATTTAGGTGTCGATTTTGTTTTCCAGGCGAGCTATAGTCATCAGCCTGTAATTTAAGAGGAACCGGCCTTAATAAAAAAAAATACACATATATCTTGAAGGAGGGTCTTGGGTGGGTGTTTTTAATAGCTTGATAGAGGTCTAGGAAGGAAACTAAATAATAATAGTAATACTATACATACCTGATCCAATAAATACGCCAACAGCCTAACAGTAAAATACACTGTAGGTTTGCGCCAGGGTTAATTGTATTCATTATGTTCCCTCGTCCCTTCAACCCTCTCCCCCCCAAAAAAAAAATAAAAAAAAATAAAAAAAAAAATAAAAAAAATATATATATACCGGTATATACCGTATATATATATATATATATATATATATATATATATATATATATATATATATATATATAACAAAACATAAATTAATGACAAATATATAAATAAGCAATACATAAAAATTATATATATAATATATATTGGTTGGTGGAGAGAACATAATAATTCATTCGGGTTCAGTAGTAATTTATCGAGAGGTCTTCCCTAGGGTTAAGTGTTCCATTAATTACTATTTCCTTTCACCTATGCATAGCCTCCGATAGTGCAGTTGGGATATTGTACATGCTAAGATTGGTATGCAGGATTCGAAACTGCAGAATAAATAGTAGGCTTGTGCAGTATTCTTTAACTGTCTTCGTGGTGCAGTGCATAGTGTGTTAATTTTCGGTGTGAGCATCCTGGGTTCGAATCCCCGGACTGCCACATGTGTCTGTTAATTTCATTAATCTATTTTAGGAGTAGAGTTGGTTGGTGGAGAGAACATAATAATATATATAAAAGTATGTGATGTGCTGTATGTTATTATTCTCATCAGTTAATGGAGCCCCCCCCCCCCTCCTCCCGCCACCGGCCCAGTCAAATGATCACCAGAAACAAATTACTGTCACAGTTTTATTCCATTATTTCCGACAGGCCACCCACACAGAGAGAGCGAGAGAGAGAGGGATTTTGTTTATTAGTTTTCGGCAGTTTTCGAATATTTTTTGCTTTGTTTTCTTTAAGTATCTTCCTAGGCCCCTTGAAGATAAAGATAACCCTACCCGACCCCCCAATAAGGACTACAAAAAATACGTACCCCAAGACCCATTAAAAAAAAAAAAATAAATAAATAAAAAAACATACACAGACACACCCTCAAACTCCCTAAATTAGTGCTATTGTGTACATTTTTCGGTAGAATTATGTCCCGGTTTCCACCTAAATTGCAGGTTTGCTATCGCTCGCCAGGACACTATCGACACCTGAATGGAGCGAATCGTCTTATAATCTTCAAAATAATGAAGCGAAATATCATTAAATTGACAAAGTAATGTATCTATGTATGTATATACTCAGACACATACCCCATAGCTGTGGGTGACCGACTCAAGACAGAGTCCGAACAGGAACAACAGAAAACACACACACACACACACACACAGTAATGGGGCGGGAAAAAAGGCAAGAAACAAATTACTGCCACAGTTTTTATTCCATTAATATGTCCACACCGAGGGAGAAACATGGGTAAATTGAATTGGTGAACTAATTAGCCTAGGGGAAAGTTGAGACCGTGGGGATACCTGAGCATGCACTGTAAAAAAAAAAAAAAAAAAAAAAAAAAAAAAAATAATAATAATAATAATAATAATAAAAATAAATAAATAAATATATAAAACATCAAGGGTAGAAAGGGTATATTTAAATCGTGGGATAGACTGATAGCGATTTCGAAGGTATAGAACAAGTGTATGGAAAAGGTATATAAGATCATTGGGTATACTGTATTGATAGCGATTTACGTTTCTATAATTATATTAAATGGACTTATGAGCATGAATAAGGTATGGAAAAGGTATATAAGATCATGGGGTATATTAATAACGATTTACCTTTCTATAAACTGTATAATATCAAGAATAAAAACATAAAGAAGGTATGGAAAAGGTATATATGATCATTGGGTATATCTATAACGATTTACCTTTCTATAAACTATAATATCAAGACTAAAAACATAAAAAGGTATGGTAATAGTATATAAGATCATTAGGTATATTTATAACGATTTACCTTTCTACAAACTGTATAATATCAAGACTAAAAACATTAAAAAAGGTATGATAAAGGTAAGATCATTGGGTATATCGATAGTGATTTACCTTTCTATCATTATATTATATGGCTTTATTATAACCGATATATATAGTGTTTAGTGGGGTATATTATTTATTACATACACGTAAATCTTTCATACCCATAATGTTTGAGAGTGCAGAGGAAAGTTGAGACCGTGGGGATACTTGAGCATGGGGTTTTATTTTTGCCTGGGGAGGGCGGGAACGTTTTTTTAGTAATATAAAAGATAGACAGAACAAACGAAACAGAAGAGTAATTAAGAGAAGACGATAGAAAGATCAGAAGAAAAGAAGGATAAATTTAAAATAAGACAATAGAAAGAGCAGCAAAAACAGAATGCAAAGAAAAGATAGAAAGGTCAGAAAAAGAAGAGAAGGTAAGGAGAAGAGGATAGAAAGGTCAGAATAAAAAGAAGAGTAGGCCTAATTAGAGAGAAGAGGATAGAAAGGTCAGAATAAAAAGAAGAGTAGGCCTAATTAGAGAGAAGAGGATAGAAAGGTCAGAATAAAAAGAAGAGTAGGCCTAATTAGAGAGAAGAGGATAGAAAGGTCAGAATAAAAAGAAGAGTAGGCCTAATTAGAGAGAAGAGGATAGAAAGGTCAGAACTCAGAAGGGATGAACAAGAAAGAGAGGAGGGGGGAAGTTGGGAGAGTAAATATGAGAAGGAAGAGAAAGAGATGAGAATGGAAAGGTCGGAAGGAGAGAGCAAAGGAGGGGGGGGGGGAGAAGAGTAAATACGAGAGAAAGATCAGGAGTAAACAGCGGGGAGAGAAAAGGGGAGTAAATATGAGAACGTGAGGAATAGACAAATAAGCAGAGTTGGTATAAAGAACAGAAAGAAGGCGACAGACAGAGTGAAAGAGGGAGACAAATGGAAGAGTAGGTGGTAATAATAATAATAATAATAACAATAATAATAATAATAAGGAATAGAGACAAGAAGACGGAACAGATAGAAGAGAGGAGATAGGGAGGAGGCAAAGGAAGCGAAAATATAAGAAAGGAAGAAGGATGACAAGAACGAGTAAACGGAGGAAGGAGGCAGAATGCAGAGTAAATAATGTGAGTAATAATATGAGAGAAGAGGAGGGCCTGCTTCAAGTCATTAGGGAAGTTTTGTGTGAGATACGAGAGGGAGCGGGAGGTAGTGTTGCCAATTTAGTTACTGTATAATTATATCTTCTGTGTCTGAACTAAGGAATTATTATTGTTATTATTATTATTATTATTATTATTATTTTATTATTATTATTTGCCCGCTAGATCATAGTGGTATTTACTTCGACCTAGAGGCAAAGTTTTACAAATAGCCACATACATACTAGCGATATTCTACTGATTTGAGCCATTTTAGAGAGATATTGTAGAGATTATGCCGTTACTCTAGCTATTTTCGGCATATATTTACTATCTAGCAGACTTGATTTGGTAGCCCTGGAGAGAGAGAGAAAGAGAGAGAGAGAGAGACACAGAAAGGGAGGGAAAGAGGAAAAGAAAAAGCGGGCGGAGAGAGAGGCAGACAGGCAAAGGTTATTCGAGACTGAATGAGGAGAGATGATTCCGTCCTGTTAGATTAAAGCTGTTACAATGAAATGGAGTGTTTGTCAGCCTTGCTAGAGTCCATTCAATATGACAAATCTAGAAATCCTGAACCCTAACTTCTCATAACTCCAAAAGTCAAACAGAAAATAAGTGAGGATATTTACAGCCCATTTTCCCCAGCCCTCCCGGAGTCACAAGACGCTAGTGGGTCAGTTTTTAGAATCTTAATAATAAATAGACTATAGTTCCTTTTCAACTACAATTTATATTATTAATCTTAACCATGATTACATATCAAAACTGGAGGGAGAAGTAGCCATGGGGATTGAAACTCCCATATGCTGACTGGAACCCACTGGGGCTAGCTGACTGGGACAGGCATGAGTCAGAAACCCAGGGCTAGCTAGCTGATTGGGACCGGTAGGAACTGGCTGCCCAGGGCAAGTTATCGTTACATTTGGAAACCCATTAACGCCATCAGACAGTAGGCCGGCCTACACTACGACCATACGGCTGGGAGAGTGTAGATAGCAGAGAAGCTGGTGGAATGGCTTTGGTATGTGTGTTAATAGTCTGTATACGTCGTCGAGGTGTCCCCCGACTGGGTGCGAACATGATATACATGCTAGGACGTTCTACCACACACACGATACAAGAAATGTCCGCCACGGCTGGGATCGAACCCAGGTCAAGCATGTTCACACATGAGCGTACTCTCCACTCGACTGCCGCGGCTCTCTGAGAGGGACTGGCAGGATCCGGCGGCCCGGGGCTAGGTAGCTGACTGGAACTGGCAGCAACTGCAGTGGCCGAGGGGTCGCTAATTAACTGGGACCGGCAGAAGTCGGCGGCCCGGGGCTAGCTAGCCGACTGGGACCGGCAGGAGCCGGCGGCTCGGGGCTAGCTAGCCGATTGGGGCAGGCAGGGGCCTGGGGCTAGTTTCCTGACAGTGACTGGCAGGAACCAGCAGCCAGGGGCTAGCTAGCTGACTGGGACCAGCAGGAGCCGGAGGCCGAGGGCTAATAGCTAGCTAACTGGGACCAGGCTCAGACCAGCAGGTATGTTTACATGAACAATAATATTTGTATTATATTATACACTGGTAATGTTAGCTCTTTGAATCTACTGTTAATCCAATTTAATTGAGTACAATTATTATTACGTATTATTTTAAATTCGATTAGTCAGTCATTTAATCCAGTTTTCTGTTACTATAAAAGAAAGAAAATTGTTCTTGATGGCTAACTAAATTAAATTATGGAAAAATTATGTTTGCTTACGCATACCGTACATACACTTACATTGTGAAGTGATTGCAAGATAAAAGAAGCTGGAGGGGATAATAAAGAATAGAGTGGAGGAAGTGGGAAGAGAGGAGTGGAAATTAAGGAGAGATGGGGAGAAAGAGAGCCATGGCGGTCGAGTGGAGAGCACGCTCACGTGTGAATCTGCTTGACCTGGGTTCAATCCCAGCCAATTCGGACTATCTAGTGGGTGTGGTAGTACGTCATAGCGTGTCTCACATACTCGCACCCAGTCGGGGGACACCTCGACGACGTATACAGACTAATAAACACACACAACAAATCCATTCATACAGCTTCCTCTATCTACATCTATAACACCCCTTCTCTGAAGTTCTCTCGTGTCAGGACAGTCAGGGTTAATATAGGGTCTGCCCTCACGACCCTTAAATCAAGATCAAGGCGACCATTTCTTTGGATCGGAAGAATATAGGCTACTGTATTGTAAATTAAGACTTCAATCGTAGTCCATGTTTTTACAAAAAATAAAGATCACGAGCTCCCAACCAATCTTCAGCTCAAGTATTCTGACTGATGGAATGCTTGGACTCTCTAGTTGGTAGGCTATATATATATATATATATATATATATATATATACAGTATAGTCCGTAAGGTGCCTGTCTCGGGGAGCCGGTAGGCCTATATATGAAGGGTCATGCCATGGATGTGAGGTGGGTGGGTATTGTGGTGGTCAAGCTTCATTGCGTGGATGCCTGCTGAGACCAGTAGCCTACCTCCCCAGGAGGTCTGGGACCTGGAAATCTTTTTTGCTGGAGACCCCAAATGGGCCTGGGTCTTTGGGTCTTCGCCTGGGCAACCTAGTTGTGTGAATATTTTTTGTGTTGTGTTGTCCCTGTTCAGGCTCCGTTTTGAGTCGGGCTGTCGGCCACCCCTGGCTATGGAGTATGTGCCTGTGTGTGTGTGTGTATATATATATATATATATATATATATATATATATATATATATATATATATATATATTGTGTAGAAGGCAATGGGAGATGCAAAAGTGGTGAGATGGAAGGTGTAATTAAGATTGCGTTGCACAGAGCTAGCCTATGGAAGCAATTACAAGGAAGTTTCTTAACCTCCCATATTATTGAAATAGGTATAAGCTATAGAATATAATGATTGGACGAGAGAAGTATAGTGCATGCAGAGGCATGGGATGGATTTTGAAAATAAATTAGACGAAGCCTGCATGGAAGCATCAGAAATAGAAATGTACTTAATCTGAACCAATAGGGTACCGGTACAGGCAATGTAATAATGCCCACCCGACCATAAGACCCAGAGACAGTAGTGATCCAGAGCTGGAGACACAGACTTGATAGCCTCTTCCAGGAGTCTTCTGTGAGTATCTGTGTTATGGAAGTATTGGTCTTCCATAGATTGTAATAGATAAAAAACTGATGTCAGATATTGAATGTAAAACTCAACCGATATCATTCTGACAAGTGGGGTAGGCAACTATTGTCTAGTCACGCAGCATTTCCCAACCTGGGGGAAATTTCCCCCTGGGGGGAAATTTGAAGCTACCAGGGGGGAAATAATTACATGATTACACTGCCTACTACTACTACTAGCAATAACAAAAAAAAATCTCTGAAATGGATTTTCTCATGCCCGAGAGAGAGAGAGAGTATAGCCACAGTGTGTTTCGACTACTCTTTCCCTTGTCCACATGAAGGGGGAAATCTGGATGGTTGAACTGGTTGGAGGGGGAAATGACAGAAAAAAGGTTGGGAATCGCTGGGACTCTAGTGCCAGTCTAGTATCCTAATCTTGAGTTCAATCCCAACACAATTTGGCTACTTTTTACATGGCACAGATACAAGTAAGTCATCTAAGCAACAGTGAACAAAGAAAATTAAATCAGAAAAATAATGAGCCGGAGTTGAACCAAAATAAAGACCTATAGTAGTTTTCTCTGGAAATTTCTGCATAAATCTACATAGGGTGCACCGATGGGAGGGAAGTGTCTCGTGTGCCCTGGCCTACCATCAGCTGACTTTAAAGGGCCAATTTCGACAATCACGAGTTGGCCTGTGAAAAGAGGTGTAGCCTAGACCGTGTAGTGTGATAGGACTATATGGTGTCTGTCGGAAAAGCTTTCTTTTAATCTTTTGTCGTAACTACTTACTAGGTTACGATGTCGGACAGCTTAATGCAAGAGGATGAACCAGATACTCCTTCACTTCACGCTGTTGTAGCAAAATCATCCAGATCAAGAAGAAATGCCCAAAATGTATCCGCCCCTGACAGTTACGAGGAAGGGTTCATGGGTTACGAGTCACGTGATGACGACGATGTGGCCCTACTAGAGGACCACAACTTACCAGGACATGTGCCACATCATGATTTATTTGCATCCTGTCAGCTAAGCAGCAATTCAGATTATAATATTGGTTAGTGGCTTAGCTAGCCTAAGTACTAGCCTAGTAGCTTTTAAGGTAAACATTGAAGAGACCCCGGACAGCCTAATTTTTACTAGCCTAGGCCTATTGGCCCTATTTAATTCTAGTTTTTTGTTTATTTTTCTTTGATATAGCCTAGCCTAGGGCCTAGGCTATAATGTTTAATACCGAGGACGATAAATCTGGTTATACTGATGTTTCGGACCGACAGTTAGCCCATCGATCTGTTTAGGCCTAAGAAGTCACCGGTGCATAGGTGAGCTGGCTTTGAGAGGGGACAGCAACTCCACAAAAAGAAGAAGAAGAAGAAGAAGAAGGTCCAGTAGAGCATATACATCATTGCTATATAGGCTATGGCATTAAGAGCGGAAATGTATTACAAGGGAGAACAAACAAAAACGCTAAAATACATGTATAGGCCTAGGCTACTGTAAAACAATGTTTGGTTTAATTCTAGTTTCGCTTTCACAGCATAGGCTACTCATAAATTTCTATGGCTACTTTAGAGTTGTCATATTCATATAGGCCTACCATACTTAATTCCTATGTATGTCCAAAGCGGCGGAAATGCATTATAAGGAATTATACCTACTGTAAAACAAAAAATAAAAAATCTCCCCATAGGCCTATGCGGCACCATAGCTATTACATAATACTAGGTTAGGTTAGGTAAGGTTGTTAGGTTAGGCTAATGTAGTTTATTATCATCATATTACGTCTTTTCCCAGCAATTTCCCTCAGTTCAGTTCAGTTGGAATTCGGGAAGTTTAGCCTTGACGTCGGCACTTCCCTAATCTTCATAGTTGGTCGGGAAGCTATGCCTTTACAACGGCGCCTCCCTTTTGTCGCTGTGTACGTGAAACTAGAATTTTACCCAATGTTTTTCAGCCAGTACCCAACCAGCGGGGGTGTGGGGGCAGTAGCCCCCACCCATATACTAGGTTAGGTTAGGTTAGGTTGTTAAGTTAAGTTAGGCTAGGCTAATGGCACAAAAAAAAAAAAAAAAAAAAAAAGTAACTCAACCAGCGGGGGTGTGGGGGCGACAGCCCCCACCCATATACTAGGTTAGGTTAGGTAAGGTTGTTAGGCTAATAGGCCTAGCCTAGAACATAAAAAAAAACAAAAAAGTCTAGGCCTAATAGCCTGTTTTAAGATTGTTGGATAGTCCTAATGGGTAAATACTCATTTCCGCTCCTCTTCAGTATAAAACAACACTAGCCTATATCTGAAGGAAAAAAATGGAGTACACAGTACACTCGCTACGGTAAAGTGTTATGTTCTACAAAGATGTTACTGTATGTCTAATATATGAACCCACAGTAGCTGGCATGCAACTTGCAAGGGCTAGTGTTGTATCCCACGTACTGGGTCTAGGGCACTCTAGGGTTAGGTTAGGTTAGGTTAATATACTAGGTCTCGGAAACAAGATTCGTAGTTGCGGTAGTATTTACATCAAAACTATAGTTAACTATCAAAACTATTCTCCCACAGTGGAATCTATGTGAGTATATTATAAGGATTCCATAGAGCTTCACTTTCCCTAATAAATTATGTATAATAACGCTGCGAGTCTTTTCAAAAAAATTACCCCCTCATTCGGCCCAGGCTTACTCGGCGGCTCGGCCCAGGCTCATTCGGACCACAATAATTATCGAACCTGGCTAATTCGGCCCATACGGTTTTGATTTGTAAGTGATAACCAGTTAACCACAGATTATAATTTTAACTAATTCTAATATTCTTTTAGAAAATATACAGAAATGCCAGATTTTTTAAGGTAAAACTTAAAACAAAACAAAAACAAAACTCTAAAAGTGGCTCAAGTAATTAATATAAAGATCTTTACCATATTCTTCCTATTCCACACAAAGCATCACTCTTTCCGCTCACAAGTGTGCCTGAATAGATACCGTATGATTACAGTAATGATCTTGCTACATCTGTGGGACGTACGGGCGTATCATAATTATCAGTATCAGACTAGCTTTAGCCGAGTCTATTTTATATAGCCTAGGCCTATATATATATATATTTTTGGTTTTTTCCTATGTGGATGAGGGAGACAAAAGGCAAAACTGCCTGTGACGAATGCCTCCCCCACCCACGCTTCTACCGAATACACTGATATTTTCAACAGACCAATTACTAGAGTTATTTATCTAATTGTGTTCAACATAAATCGGTAAACCTGACTTTTTGGACCGACAGCGATTTCAGTAAGTTTTAGTTTGTATTTTTTTATTTTTCCTTCAGATATAATGTTGTTTTATACTGAAGAGGAGCTGAAATGAGTATTTACCCATTATCCAACAATCTAAAAACACGCCCCCCCCCCCCCCCCCACTAGTGGGGAGGGCTATGAAGTTCAGGGAAAATGAGGGGTTAAAACCGTAAAAATACAATAATATAGCGTTTTGCATCAAAACTGGTTGGGTTAGGCTATTATTATTATTATTTTTTTGTTTTGTTTTTTTGTTTTTTTGTTTTTTTTGTTTTTTTAATGTGCTAGGCTATTAACCTAACCTAACAACCTTACCTAACCTAACCTAGTTCTGTATATGGGTGGGGGCTGCCGCCCCCACACCCCTGCTGGTTGGGTTCTGGCTGAAAAACTTATTGTTTTACAGTACCGTAGGCTATATATACTGTATTTTAGCGTTTTTGTTTTTTCTCCCTTATAACGCATTTCAGCTCTTAATGACATATATAGCAATGATGTATATGCTCTACCGGACCTATTAGGCCTAAAAAGATCGATTGGGCTAACTGTCGGTCCAAAACATCAGTATAACCCATAAATCACCCAAGCATACGAGGCTCGGGAAGGATGTAGTTACCGGGTGTACCACTACCGACATACAACATAAATCATCTATAGGGCCTAAATACGTATAATAAAATAAATACTTATAAATCTATAATACTAGGTTAGGTTAGGTTGTTTGGTTAGGGTAATGCATAAAAAGATATGCTGTATGAGGTAACTGTTGGTGCTAAAATTCATTAATACCCAGCTTTCTGATATACTGTAGGCCTATATATATATATATATACAGTATATATATTATTATTTTTTTCTATGGCAGAATATGTATTTATGAAAAAGAGAGAACAATTGTATTAGTTTAAATATTTAAAAAATGCTCTTCAATCCAAGAACAGCGAGCGTCCTCATGTAAGTCTGAACCCTACAAGGGTGAACGTCCTCATATGGGCCAAGGCCTAAAAAAAATGTTTTTAAAAGACCCTAGTAGCACTCAAAACAAAGGAATGTGTGATTAAGTGAGATAATTCCCCTCCATACCTTATATCACTCCTCCACATGTGTCAAAACCCCCTCCTTTCCCCCCCCCCTTCAATTATCACCTATTTTTCCTCTTATTCCCTTGTTTATCGGTTTATTTATCGCGCCAATATCTCCAACCTGGTTCCAAGGTCATCTGGTATGCATAGAGCAAGCGTGGGAAGAGAAAGAGACCTCAGTCTGCCTTCAGACCTCGAGGAGGGAGGTTATATGTCTCATTCTTCTCTCACCTCATGACTGGAGGGTCGGCAATCATTCGTCTTTTTCACCCCTCAAATACTATTCTCACTTGTTTTATTGTTGTTACATGTTAATATCTTCATATTAAACGTAAAATAGGCGCATATGATGATGCAGTTTTTACCACCATACACTCCCAGCTGAATAGCTCAGCTAGGGTGGGTGCCCTGATGAATCAGAGACTTCAGTGAATAGTAGCCACAGATTGCTAGACCGCACCGTTCACCAACAGCACTGACGTCTGCCAATAGCACACTGGCTGGCCCGAGGCTCGAACCGTCAACCTCACGGTCAACAGGCGAGAGCTCTACCAACCGAGCTACGGCCTGTGGCCGTAAAATTAAGAAATTCGTCGGGATTTACCCATAATACCTTTGCCCAGCGCGACGTTTTAAATACCATAGGCTCGCCGCGGTCAGGTTAACCCTCAACTCGCGGCGACCGTCATATATTACGGGAGAGAGAACATCGGCCACTCCTGCGGTGCCCGTCATATGGCGGGTGCCATTTTGATACCATTATGAGCGATGAGAGAGAGACCGTGCGTTGCAGGGATGACAGGCAGCCTTGGACCGCTCGCCACGGCTGCTTGGCCGGCACTAGGGTCTACTGTATACCTCCCTCGCCTCCTACCTCTCTCGAACAAGGATAAAATCTTAAAAAATACCTAATTTTTGTAAATTTTCCCCTTCAGTTGCACGATTGTTACAAGATAACCTGAGGTCGTACAAGGATGATTCAGGTGTCATTAGAAAGCTCTGTCATCACCCTTTCACGGATATATAATTGTATTACGCTCTGGCTCTTGCTTATGCATGAAAAAGAGCATGGAATGAAGCTCATTCCATATAAATATACCCTCCAGGCGCTACGGTGATGTAAACAAGATGGACAAAGAAATGTGGAGAAAGGTCTTAAAATTGCCAAGCTAATGGCCTGAATATCTTAAAACCTCAAAACACCTGGGCTTTATTATTGGTAAGCACAGGACCTTGGGGCTGCTCGGTCAGCCTGGGAAACAACAACAACAACAACAACTGGCTGTCAAACCGGAGCCAATTTGTTTGAAGACTTGAATGAATATGATAAAGAATACAAGAAAATTAACCTAAAATAGCAATGCTTTGGCCATTTTATCACTTTCAAAGACGTAATTAGAGCTATAAACCACAAAAACTTATTAATCTGAGCGGTGATTGAACGTGTGACTGCAAGATGGGAAGCAGGCACGCCATCAACTGAGCCACTCGGAAACAAAGGGGTAAATTACTCTGAGCTTATTAATCGTCAAGAAAAGATGGGTACCAAATTGTATGGGAGAGCATAAGTTATATGTACAGGTCTCCCTCACTATCCGATGCCCCGATTTACGATATTATTATAGGGGTTTGGGTTTGGGTTTTGGCTGGTCCCAGAACTCATCCCCATTTACCCCATTCATTGTAGGGTTTGCAATATGATTTTTCTATTCAAGATCGAGTTTTCAGGAACGTAACCCAATCGTAAATCGAGGGAGACCTGTAATTTAGTTAATTAGCAGAAGTTTGGATACCTCTGCTGTAATTTGAGAACACTTGTAATGGACTCTTATGCTTAGGTATTGCCCAATTAGTACCGGTATTTGCTGTTGCAGTATGTACATTTGCCAGAGATTGCTTTGATAATTGCCCGAGTTATGTAAGTGTTCTCTGCCTATTTGGTTGGGGTGGATGGTTCACATTTTGGTTGATTTTTTAATTTATTTATTATTTTTCTAGTTTCCTCCCTAGATCTCCATCAAACTTAAACAACAACCCCAGGATCCCCTTTCAAGATATATTTGTACATTTTTCGGTAGAAAAATGTCCCGGTCTAAGGCTGGTCCCTCCCAAATTACAGGCTTGCTGTCGCTCGCCAGGAAAAAATTGAAACCTAAATGACACGAAGCGTCTTAATATTGACAGATAATGGGGCGAAAGGTCTTAAAATCGCCAAACTAATGGGCTAAGCATGAGGGAGAATGGAGTCCAAAAAAACAACCATCTCCCCTTAATTATATGCAAGATTCATTGTATCATATAATTATACAGTATACTAGTCTATACAGTATATGTTTTTTCTATTTCATGTTAATATATTTTATTCTTTTTAATATTCATTCGTCGTCCAACCAAAAAAAAAAATATTTCATGTTAAATCTATTTCATGTTAATTTATTTTATTACTTTTCATATTCATTCAAGTCGTCAAACAAAAAAACCAATGCTATTTTATGTTTTTTTTTCTATTCCTTTTCATATTCATTCAAGTCGTCAAAAAAAAAATGCTATTTCACGTTTTTTTTCTTCTATTCCTTCTCATATTCATTCAAGTCGTCAAACCAAAAAACAATGCTATTTCATGTTCATTTTTTCTATTCCTTTTCATATTCATTCAAGTCGTCAAACAAAAAAACAATGCTGTTTCATGTCAATTAATTTATTCTATTCCTTTTCATATTCATTCAAGTCGTCAAACAAAAAACAATGCTGTTTCATGTCAATTAATTTTTTCTATTCCTTTTCATATTCATTCAAGTCGTCAAAAAAAAAATGCTGTTTCATGTTAATTTATTTTATTCCTTTTCATATTCATTCAAGTCATCATACAAAAAACCAATGCTACTGTAGATATTTCATGTTAATATTTTTTCTATTCCTTATATTCATTCAATTCGTCAAACAAAATACTCCGGTTTGACACCCTGATTGGATTAAGCCTATAATGAAAAGAGTATTTGGCAACTGCTCTTGCATGTTAGCCGTGGGCCAGCTGTATAACCCCGGCACCGGGAGCACGTGTATTTATCCTCATTTCTTCGGTGAACAGGGAGCAAAAATAACTGGAAGGTTTCACTGCAGGAGTAGTTACACCATGTTTGAGATTGGTAGGAATGGGCTGGCTGTGCTTTTAATATCTTCAATCAAACAAACATTTATTTTATATTATTACCTGGTACCGGTACTCCCCTTTGATACAATGACATAATTTTAAGTTTATTCAGGCTAACACTAGGGGATTTTCATAAGGTTAGGAAGGACCCCCAAAACAGGCTGGCAACACAATAGACTACAGTACTTAATTATGTACTGTATTTTATTACTATGCTTTATGCATATTACTGTACTTACCAGTACATGTAAGTTTGCTGTATTTGTCCTCACATTCATTGTAGTATTCTTGTCTAATTCTAGTGAATAGATTATATTTTACCTTTGAACTCCTAAATACTTTTGTACTACAACTTTTTACCCTCTCCAATACTGTAATGTCCGTGTTCTATTACATTTACCTTTCAACGCCATCCCTCCACCTCACTCTCGGCCTGCCTCTCCCTCTCCGCCCTTCCACTTATCCTTTTTATTAATGTAAGTTTTCCAATACATCTACCTCTGAATACCATCCCTCCATCACACTCTCAGTTTGCCTCTCCCTCTCCGCCCTTCCACCTATCCTTTTCAATAATGTCAGTTTTCTAATGCATCTACAGTACTTCTAATGCCATCCCTCCATCACACTCTCGATCTGCCTCTTCCTCGCTGCCCTTCCACCTATCCTTTTTATTAATGTAAGTTTTCTAATACATCTACCTCTAAATGCCATCCCTCCATCACACGCTCGGTCTGCCTCTCCCTCTCCGCCCTTCCACCTATCCTTTTCAAGTATGTCAGTTTTCTAATGCCATCCCTCCATCACATTCTCGGTCTGCCTCTCCCTCTCCGCCCTTCCACCTACCCTTTTCAATAATGTCCGTTTTCTAATACCCTACTTTTGTTTTGTCGTGGCAGGTATCACGTGGCCAAAGGCTGTATTCCTCATCGTTAATGCAGCCTTGGGTGCCGGACTCTTAAATTTCCCTCTGGCATTTAATGAAGCCGGAGGAGTTTTTTCGGGAAACCTTGTACATATTGTGAGTATTGAAGTACCGTAATGTTTTTTATTTTTGTTTTTTATGTGTAAGAAGGAGATCTCCGTAAAGGAAAAAAATAAAATAGAGATAAAAATAAAATAAAAATTGAAAGTGTGACAGAGAACCAAGTTCAAGGTACTGTACATTAGAGTCAAAATCAAGACTATTAAGAGAGGACGAAAGAGATTGTTTCAAGTGTTGCTGAAGAGTACCGTATGGGATTGTCTTGTGGAAGATTGTGACGGGTAGATTGACGGAGAAAGTGAGTTTTGGCAGCATTGAAAGCAACAAGATTATCTATGCCCCTATCGGAAATAGTTGATAAATCAGAAGATAGGTGTGCTATGGGCTCATCACTTTAGTTTATTATCTACCTCTACGACTCAAATGGGTAAATACGATCTCAGTACACCCTCTTCATAACATAGGTCCTTCTTAAACTGCATAAAATCATCTAATTTTTGCCAGAATCAAAGTTAAACAGGCATCATGGTGCTGAAGGGGTTAGGAAGATCATTCATAAAAATATTATTGAAACTAGAACTGGAGATCGGACCGAACCCTGAGGAACATAGGATTTGCTTAGGTTTCGGAAGTGGGCGATGGCCGTCCACAACCGCAGCTATGGTACAGTCAGAAAGGAAATTGGAAATTAACATAAATAGAAGAATAGAACCCTAAGGACGGTACTTTAGGAACCGAGTCCTTTCTTTATAGTCTTAATTATTGTACTGTACAGTACTGTAAATACAAAAATGTTAATTGAGGTTTATAGTTCAAATTATGTTTTTGGAAGTGATAAATTGGCCAGAACGATACTCTTTCGTGTTAATTTTCTTGTATTAATTCTCATATAAATTCAATTCTTCAAAGAACATTTCTCCGGTTTGACACCCTGTGACGCATAACTCTGTACTCTTCTGTATATATTATTGATCCCAAAATTTAAATTGTATATTGATTAAATATTGGAGATTTTATTATTTTTAGATGATTTTTAAAGCATAATCTAATAATATATTCATTTTTACATTTCAGATTTTCACCACACTAGCTTTAGGGTCCCTTATCATAATAGCAAAATGTGCAAGCGAACACAACTGCAGCACCTATCAGGAGGTTAGTCAAATTTGTTATACTGTATTGCTGTTTTGTTGACTACTGCTTTTCTATATACCATTATCATATATCTATCTATCTATATATGGTACTCAGGCATATACCCCCCCCCCCATTTTTTTTGTTTTCATATAATTATATATTTTTTTTAGTTGAGAGCCTGAACAGGGATACCACAACAAACAACACAAATTCACACTCATCTATTTATACTATTTATTAATTACAATTATAATGCATTTTAACCCCCACCCAGGGGAGGGCTAGAGAAATATATATATATATATATATATTCACTTGAATTATAAATCAAGACAAAATTACCGTAATATATCATACAAAAAATAATTGTTTCACTTACGGTTGTTTAATTGAAAGTCTTGGTTTTCAGGAACATTGCTACAAATAATTGAACACAAACACGACAATACGATGCATTATTGTATCTTAGATGATTTATAACTTGGCTATAAAGGTTCAAAGAGTCATAGGTTATTAGTGTAATCCTATTGGCCCCTTCTGTACCGGCGACGTCTTTTTCATCTTATTCTAGCTATACTTAGACGATTTTATGCAATTTAAGAAGGATCTGTGGTAGTAACTATGGTTAAGTGAGATAGTTTGAAGCCTGTTAAATGCTTGAGGCCCATTTTAAGCTGAATATAATCTTTTAACCTCTGAACTGCGCATGGGGGTAATTAGAAACGTCTGCCTGTGCGCATGTATTTGAGCTGTTTCCATCACTAAAATATTAATTTTACCATAAATAGCATTAATACTTATCCATATGCGCCTATTATAGGTTGATTATAAAGGTATTAACCTGTTACAACAATAAAACGAGTGAAAACAGCGTTTGGATGGTCAAAATCGGAGATACAGGGCGGGAGTTGCATAATGTATGGGTGAAGCAAGCTCCTTTCCCGCCAATTTCTCAAAAGGCCACTGAGACACTGTCGATCGATACTCTCTCTCTCTCTCTCTCTCTTGCACTCGCTTGCTAACAGTGATGACAATGCCCTGCTTGCAACTCTCTAATGTTAGCACGAAAATATACCTCAGAATAAGGGAATAACAGGGAAAATAGGTGATAACTGAAGGAGGGGAGTTAGAGGACTGCTATTTTGCATGGCCCAAGGGCAAAAAAAAATAAAAAAATACAAATATATATTTTTTTTTAATGTTTAAAATTGATTTTTTTTTTCTCTGACTCTTAACCTCTTAAGTGCGCATGGGGGTAATTAGACACCTCTGCCTGTGCGCATGTATTTGAGCTGTTTCCATCACTAAAATATTCATTTTACCATAAATAGCATTAATACTTATCCATATGCGCCTATTATAGGTTGATTATAAAGGTATTAACCTGTTACAACAATAAAACGAGTGAAAACAGCGTTTGGATGGTCAAAATCGGAGATACAGGGCGGGAGTTGCATAATGTATGGGTGAGGCAAGCTCCTTTCCCGCCAATTTCTCCCAAGGCCACTGAGACACTGTCGATCGATACTCTCTCTCTCTCTCTCTCTTGCACTCGCTTGCTAACAGTGATGACAATGCCCTGCTTGCAACTCGCTAATGTTAGCACGAAAATATACCTCAGAATAAGGGAATAACAGGGAAAATAGGTGATAACTGAAGGAGGGGAGGGAAGTAGGGGAGGTAGAGGACTGATATTTTGCATGGCCCAAGGGCAAAAATTTTTTTTTTGTTTTTTTTTTTTTTTTTTTTTTTTTCGATGTTTAAAAAATTTTTTTTTCTTTTCTCTGACTCTTAACCCGTTGAGCCCCGGCTAGTTATAATATTTTGTTCACCCCAGTCCCAAGCCATTTTCACTTCTTTTTTTTGTTTGCTAAAATGGAAGACAAGGATGAGAAATGAAAAAAAAAAAAAAAAATCACCTCGGATATTTTTTTTTGGGGGGTGAGCCTCAAAAAAATGTGTTGAGCCAAAATGGAAGAGAATGGTGAGAAATGAAGAAAAAAATAAACAAAAAATCACCTCGGTCATTTGGGGGGGGGGGGGGGGGTCAAAAGTTTGTCTCCCCCGCATGACCACCCGCCCGGGAGCACTAGGGTGAAAACTGAGTATGGCAATGTACGGCATACATCCTAAGGAGTGTCTCACATAAATCTCAAGCCTCTAGCTCCCATACGACCGGAGTAATGAAGGTTCAAAGTGGCGGAAAACTAAGGGTGTAAAGTATCCCCACTAAGCCCACCACCACCAGCCGCGCGGCTGTCTCGGCCCGCTCACACCTACTGGCCCGGCTCCCACACACACTACGGTACCTCCCCCTCCTATTCTCCCGCCATTTCCTACCTTACGAGCCACGTAAGTGTTTTTTATATGTCGGACGCACGTGATGCGTCGCTGGGAGTTGGTGATCAAACACTGCCGACGCATCACGTGCGACGCTGGGTCTCACTGGGTTAAGAGTCTTCCCGCAGTCCGCCGGGGGAACTCTTAAGAGTCTTCCCGCAGTTCCCGGGTTAAGAGTCTTCCCGCAGTCCACCGGGGGAACTCTTAAGAGTCTTCCCGCAGTTCCCTAGCCAGAATAAAGTTGAAAGAACGTCGCTGGTACAGAAAGAGTTGTCATTCCCTACGGCCAGGTACAGAAGGGGTTAATGCTCCAGACTGTATTTTTGTAACCCTTACAGTTAATGCTGCGTACCTGTGGCGTGAAGTGGAGCATCGTGTCATCCGTGTGTATATCGGTGTATTGCTTCGTTACCTGCATCACCTTTATTATCATCATCGGGGACCAATTTGACAGAGGTACTGTTCTCATTTACTATTCTATGGTTTTTCAGGAACATTGATGCTGTACAGTATATTAAGTGAAGAATTACTGCTGATATGGGTAAGAGTTGTGTTAGCAGGTGTACCGTTCGCTTTGTTTACATAGTCGCACGCTCGTAGTTACGGTACATTCACGTCCAAATTGACTGCTGTTATTTGCCCCTGCTGGTAATATACCTGTATATGATGAGGACAATAAGTTATGGGGGGTGAGGGGGGCAAAGCCCCTCTCAACCCATTATTGTATCCCACGGCCAGTAACAAAACAATTTACCCAACACCTGGCCGTGGGATACAATAGTGGGGCTTATCCCACATGGCTTATTGTCAAAGTGAAAAGACGTCATCGTGGTGAAGGGGTTAATATCCTGGATGAAAAAAAAAAGGGAAAAGTGGGGATTGGGCATGAGTAAATAGATAGATAGATTTCTGCCATGGCCATCCCTTAGCGGGTGATTTCCCATGAGGAAATTAAATTATAAAACTTGAAAACTAACTCAAAAGTTACTGTTGAAATTAATATAACAAACATTCAAATTTAAACTATCGAAAAAACGACAAAACACTAAACAAAATCTATAGGTCTATGTGAAAAAAATCGTCGGAGATGATGAATAGGATGAAGTGATACAGATAAAAGTTTGGGAGGTAAATTAATAGGGTAAAATATAAATTGGGCCGAACTGTGATTTAATGAGTCCCTTAAAATTGGTGGTAATAAAGAAGATTATGATGATAAATCGTAGGCTTGTCCACCATTCTTTAACTGTCTTCATAGCACAATGGATAAATGCACTGAATTTTGGTGTGAGCATCCTAGGTTCGAATCCCTGGACTGCCACATGTATTTGTTGATTTCATTAATTGAGTTTAGGAGTAAAGTCGGTTGGTGGAGGGAACATAATAATTTATAGAATAAGTGAGAGTAGAGATTTTATACATTTTAGTTTTATTTTTGTTACAAGTTTAATTATTATTATTATTATTATTATTATTATTATTATTATTATTATTATTATTATTATTATTATTATTATTATATTTTGCTTTTTATGTACATCAGCGTTGTGTTTATGTGTGTGTGTGTGTGTGTGTGTGTGTGTGTGTGTGTGTCAAATAATGATTATGTTTTTTTACACCAACCAACTTTACATCTAAACTCAATTAAGCTATCTATCTATCTATCTATCTATCTATCTATCTATCTATACCGGTACTGTATATGCTCAGGCCCAATCTCCACTTTTCCAATTTTTTATTTTTATTTTCCTCTATTTTATTTTATTTTTTATTTTTATTTATTTTTTTCTTGGGGGTGGCCGACTCACGACAGAGCAAGAACAGGGAAACACACAACACAAGACAAAACAGCAAACAAATACAAAACACAAAATTCACACACATCTAAGTCACCCAGGAGAATACCCAGAGACCAGGGTCACCAAGGTCGCTCCAGCACTCCCCCGGCCCCCGACCACCCGGAGAGGCTCCGATCTCGGCAGGCAGACATGCAGCGGAGCCAAAGCCACAAGCCCGCCCACCACACTTCCAGGCACTTCATATTAATCGTCTCCCCGGGCCAGGCGCCTGATGGACTATTATCTAGTCCAACTTGCGCCCGACCCCTTCCCCCAAATGACTCAATTAATTAAATCAACAAATATGTGTGACACTCCGAGGACTCGAACCCAGGATACTCACATCGAAATCCGCGCACTATTATGCTATCAAGACAGTTAATAACCAGAAAAGAAATGCCTAATTGGATCTTTAGAGGGTTAATGTTGTAGAAGTTAACTACCGGTAGGGTGTCAACTGAAAGCCGAGTCTTTTCTTTATATTTTTAGCCTTCATTATTGTACAGTATATGCAAAGTCAAAAAAATGTGCGAGCCTTGGCAAAGTCAGTTGAGCGTCGGCTGCTGATCAAAGGGTCGGCACTGTCAAACTGTTATTGGTAGATGTCAAGCCCGGGCAACTTGATCTAGCGATTCGCGACAAACGCCTAATCTTCATGGCCACCTCTTCTCGGGAATTATGGCATCTGGGGGGGGGGAGGGGACAACATTTCTTTCGAAGTGGTAAAATGACCAGAACAATGCTATTATAATTTAAAACTTGAAAAATAAACAAGCCAAAATTTATACGAACACAGTAAGAAGACAAATTAACCAATCAAAATTCCACGTTTATCTTCTGTCGTCCCAGTTTTGGTTTGGTTTTCTTTGAGAGATCATTCTCTTACATGGCTCCAAGGTTATATAACAGACTGCCACTGACCATGAGACAACTAAGTTCTGTTGAGTGCTTCAAGAGACAACTTAAGACTTTTCTCTTTGTAAGAAGCTACGATCTCGAGAGGGGTGTCATCATAGAGGGCTATAGGGTGTAAGCTATTTTCCGCTGCTGGTGGCTGGGTGATGCGCATAGCTTTTGTGTTGCATTGATTTAAGTGATTTATGTTTTTGTTTTTTTCGAGCGCCAGTGAATTCTGCGGAAAAATTGGCGCTTGTGAGAAATAAGTAACATGATTATTATTATTATTATTATTATTATTATTATTATTATTTGTTTATTTTGCAAGTTTTACATTATAATTCCTTCAAATCTTCAAACACAATTGCTCCGGCTTGACACGCTGAGTACCGGTATAGTTATATTTTCATAGTTTGCATCATACATTAGGATGGTGTTCTGGAAGTTAATGTTTGTTTTAATTGAATAATTTATTTATTAATAGATGTTTTTGAATTTGTATTTTGTTTTTGTGTGTTCGTTATTTTCTGTTGTGTTGTCCCTATTCGGGCTCTGTCTTGAGTCTCCCCACCCCCTTCCCCAAAAAAATAGGAAAAGTAGGGATTGGGCCTGAGTTTATAGATAGATAATTATATAGTATACAGATAGACTTATTTATGTACTGTATAAATTATATATATATATATATTATTATTTTTTTTTTTTTTTTTTTTTTTTTTTTTTCCAGTGTTTGCCTCGTACATCGGGAGTGATTTCTGTCACTCTTGGTACTTGAACAGAAAGTTTACCATGACGGTCTCCTCCCTGTTACTCATCTTCCCCTGCTGCTACAAGAGGATTGATGGACTCAGATTTATGAGGTGAGGAGGGGGAGATTGATGAGATTTGAGATTGGTGAGGTGAGGAGGATGAGATTTGAGAGGTGAAGATAGTGAGATTAATGTGTTATTTATTAGAGAATTGATGTGCTCTGATTTATGAGGTGAGGAGAGGAGAGTGAGATTTATGAGGTGAGGAGAGCAAGATGTATGAGGTGAGGATAGTGAAATGTATGAGGTGAGGAGAGTGAAATGTATGAGGTGATGATAGTAGATTTATGAGGTGAGGAGAGGGAAATTTATGAGGTTGGAATAGTGTGACTTCATATAATTTATATAAACAAAATATTAGCTCTTTATTTATTTGAGCACAATCCTAGCTATAAATGTTCGGAAATCCTCGTATGGGCAGTTAATTTAGAAGTCAACCCCTTCAGCATGAGGACCTATTTTTTTTCTTATTCCGATCACCTTCAGACAATTTTCTTTAGTGTATAATCTATTTCTAGGACTTGAAAGGTTAACTAATAACTTGTTGAACCATCTGAATAATATTGATTCTTCTAAAGTGCATACACTGTAAAGTCATCTAATATTAATATAATTTTAAAAAGACATCATCGTACTTGAGGGTCTTAGCCACATGAGAAACACGTTAGAAAATCTTGCCACTTGGAACATCTATAAATCAGTACAAGCTATAAATGTATGCAAGCAGGTTCCTGACCCCTTCACAAGTGCTTGGCCTGCTTTATTGCTTGTTGCATCATCTCATCCCATGTACTACTGTACGTATCTATCTACAGTACGGTATTTATATATATTGGGGGGGGGGGGGGGCTACTTAAGACAGAGCCCGAATAGGGACAACACAACAGAAAGCAATGAACACACAAAAACAAAATACAAATTCACGCACATCTAGGTCACCCAGGAGAAGACCCAGAGACCGTGGTCACCAAGGTCCCTCCAGCACTCCCTCGGCCCCCAACCACCCGGAGAGGTTCCGGTCTCAGCAGGCAGACATGCAGCGAAGCCGAAACCACAAGCCCGCCCACCAAATCATTATTCTGTACTTAAATGGAAGGTAGACTGGCATTTGTCAATAGTTCTTGTGTTTTGGTTGTTTCAGCTATGTCGGAGTGTTGTCAATCTGGTACCTGATGGCGGTGATCATAGCAGAGTACTACAGAGGGAGCTATGAGAGAGGACCTGTCATTATATTTGATGCTGAATGGACACAGGTAATTATTTTCCGTAATTGATATGCTATCATGTTAATCCCTTTTATAGATTGTGTTATTTATAATATTATTTTGCTAAAGTGTTGTTTCCACATAGCGATTTTGATAAGGGCTTTTGTCTTTTTTCTGTGTTCGTCTAAGTTTTGGTTTGTTTACATTATAATACACTTACAGCCTCATTTTGTGAATCGATGGTCTGGTTAAACTACCCGGTACTTAATTAATGATTGCAATACTACGCCAGCCTCCAGGGGCTACATAAAAAGGAAAATAATAATAATCACTTCCTTAGGGACTCGGGGCTGTTCGGCCAGGCAGCCTAGGGAACGACAACAACAACAACAACTTCCAAACATTTAATAAGAATTATAAAAATAACTTGTATATGTAGATTGACTTGCTCATGTAGTAATGTACACCCTATGTGGTGGATTGTGTTCTTTTATTTTTTTATTTTTTTATTAAGCGTTGTTTCCACATAGCGATTTTGATAAGTTATTTTGCCTGTATATTGTCTTTGTCCAAGTTTTGGTTTGTTTAGTTTGCAAGTTTTATATTTTAATATGACTTAAGAGAAAGGATTTGGTTTTAGGACTGTCTTTGAATAGTCTTTCTTTTAACACCCTACCAGCAAGTGTCATTCATGTGGTTTGTTTCTACCGATGAAGCAAGCTGTAATTCAATATTGTGCTTGTACTTCCAGATGTTCAACGTTGTTCCGACCATATGTTTTGGTTACCAGTGTCACGTGAGCAGTGTTCCCATCTACTCCTGCCTCAAAGACCGACGGGCCTCTGTCTTTATGAAGGTTAGTTAGTTAGATGTTTGTGAATTTGTATTTTTTTTTTATGTGTTCATTGTTTCTGTTGTGTTGTCCCTATTCGGGCTTTGTCTTGAGTCGCCCCCCTTACAAAAATAAAACCCATTTCAGGCTTGCATAGTGGCCGTCATCGCCATCCTGATAGTGTACACGTTCTCGGCCAACTACGGGTACCTGACGTTTGGCTCCCTGGTGGACGGTGACGTGTTGCTCTCCTACGACGCCACCCAGCCGCACATCCTGGTGGCCATCATCCTCCTCGCCATCAAGTCCTGGACCACCTACCCCATTCTCATGTTTTGTATCAGGTACGCTATGCTCTTTCTCTCCCTCATCTGTTTGTAATACAGTATAGTAATAATTACTTCTTTAATTGTAAGGTCAGCGGTCCATGCCCCCATGCTTGATTTATGGCTATGCCACAAGACAATGCGCTACATACCATACCGGTATACTTCCTGAATGGATAAGAAGTCATAGGCTTGTGCATAAACCTTTAACTGTCTTGTTGGTGTAATGGTTAGAGTGTTTACAAAATGTGTGTGTGGTAGCCCAAGTTCGAATCCCGGTGGATCACATGCTTTCATTAATTTCATTGGGGGTGTTTGGTGTTGGTGTGAAATTTATCAAAATAGATTACCTAGCTCAGTGGTATGTCCCAAGACTGTATAATCCAATTTAGCTATAACATTTTCCTTTGATACATATTTTGTTTTATTTGTGTAGATACTGGTATGCAGAAAATGCCAAGCAAATGATTGAAATATATGTTCACACTTCTGTACTTGCAGGGAAGCCATGTCAGACTTATACGTCCAGCTGAGATCCCTGACCCCAGACGAAATAACCAGTTCAGAGCCCACACGACGCAAGGTACAGGAGGCTTCAAAGTTATGACATACCTAGAAATTTCAATCCTCAATCTCTCGTACCTCAAACAGGACTTGAGCAATCAAGCTGATATTCTTACCATTTAGGCTCTGTCTTGAGTTGGCCACCGCCAGCTATGGGGTATGTGCCTGAGTATATACATACATACTGTACACAGTGTACAGTGTACATACAGAACGAGTCATCCAGTAAATAAGTGTGGAAAAGCGCTGTGCCAGCATCAGCCACAAGGATGACATGGTGGGATGGTATTATAGGAGGACTTTATTATACTACAGCCTGTAGTATAATAGAGTATACAGTAGTAAAGTAAATAATGTAGTCTACAGTCTAACTGACTAAAGCCAATTACAGTCATTACATTATAGTGTAATGGAAAAGGAAGTTAAACCATTGTGCTGTATGTGTGTATGTATAGAATATTTTGAATAGTACCGTATTATGACGTTCTTGTACTGTATATAGCCTAACTTTGGTGATAAATTAATAACAACTAATTTGTTATATGGTGTTTAACTTGTTCAATCAAATGACAGTTTCTTCCTTTATTAATATGACTGTCATGATTTTACTCAGTTTACGGAGGACCTCTGGGAATTGAAGGGATAATAACTATCCCAATAACACTTTTAACGCTGACAGGTTCTTACCAAGTTAAATAATATAGTCCGAATGTAGCTAGCATTAGGACAAAATTGATGTCATCTGATGGAAAGGGTATAACTTATAACCCCGTTTTTCAGGTCCTTGCCTTGATACTGTGGTCATTATCAATACTGATGGCAATCTTCACCCCCAACATCAATATTGTGGTGAAACTTCTGGGCAGTTTAGCAGCCATCTTCATATTTGTCTTCCCAGGTTAGTTCTTAGCTCATGTTCAAGCAGTCTTTAACCCATGGAATCCGGGAGGCCTCATATGAGGCTTAAATATGCGGCTAAACTGCGCCACTAAAATCATCATAACACGGCAACCACTTGTCGTAGTGATGTCATCTCAATGGCAGTCTACAGACAACAGTAAGTTCTACAATTTACAATTGAGTTGACTGCTCTAGGTGGTCTCAATCAGTAGCTACTGAATTATGAAGCTTGCCTTTACCTCTAATGGCCCCGGACACACCGATCGGGATCATATGAGGCCTCCCGGATTTCATGGTTTAATATATATGCATATGGCTAAGATATAAGTCTCTCTCAGGGAGGTACAAATGAGATCTTTGGGTAGAGGATTGGGTTTAGTAAGAAAGAATGGTGATGATTGGGAATTGAATCACCTGCTGTTTGCTGATGACAGCACTGGAGGCGGATTTTAAGAAGCTGCAGTGAGTAGTATTAAAGTTTGGTGTGGTATGTGGCATAATGTGGGAGTAGGAAGCTGAGGGTGAATGTCAATAAAAGTAAAGTGATTATGTGTAATAGAGATGCTCATTGGGTAAATCTAATTGTAAGACTGGATGGGGAAATCCTGGAACAAGTGGAGTGTTTTAAATTTTGGTGCAAGTATCCTAGGTTTGAGTCCTTGGAGTACTACATGTATTCATTACTTTCATTGATTTCACTAGTTAGGTTTATTTTTAAAATAATTGGTGAGTGGTGAAAACAAATATGAATATCTAGGAAAAATAACGTAAAACTTATATATATAATAATGATAGTAAAAACAGGGGACTTGATATTTGGGACTGGCTATGAAAAGTCTCTCGCTTGACAGCCTATAGTATATTCGCTGTAACTAGGCGAGAAATCATGACCTCTATCATCTGTAACTAAAAAAGGGCTAGAGCAAATTGGCTGTAAATTTCCACATCTATTCCTTGACTAACTTTTCCCATATGGTAGAAATATTAGCTCGATTACTCTAGTCGTTTTTGAGTTACATAGGTCAAGAGGTCATGACTTCTCGCCTACTTACAGCGAATTGACTAAATTAAAATGTAAAACTTGCAAACTAAAGTGTGAATTATTATTATCCTCAATATTTCAGGTCTGTGTTTGCTACAGATGGTGCTGGTGAGTGTCGAGTCAACCAATTCCTCCACCAGCCTGGGTGAGAAGGGTCTCATCTTTGCTGCCGTGGCCTACGTCACTCTGGGCATGTTCGCCTTTGGTCTAGCCTTCACCCTGGGAGTTCTCAACATTATCAACCCGGACACTGTTCATCCCCTGTGCCAGTGAGAGGGTATTGATGCCAGGATTTTGCCGTCCCATATCAAATGTCGAAGTGAAGTCCCTGTAACAATGGCACGCCCTAGCCATGTCAATCAATATCATATCAGTAAGATGGGATTGACACCAAGGCTATTTACCATTCCCTGTATCAGTGAAAGGGGATTGACACAAAGATTTTTCCCATCCCCATTGTCAATAAGGTGGGCTTAATGCGAGGGCTATACAGTATTCCGTCCCTTATTCAGAAAAAGTGGATTGATACTAGGGCTTTTTCCCATCCCATATTTTAATAATGCAGGATTGACACCAGTTTTTTTCCCATTCCCAGTGTCAATAAGGAGCTATTTACTCGAGGGATTTTTCCCATCCCGTGTCAATCATGCAGAATTGACACCAGGGCTTTTTTTTCCCATCCTGTGTCAATCATTAAGGATTGGCACCAAGGTTATTTCCCATCCCCTGTGTCAGTAAGAGGGAGGTTGACACAAAACAAATTTCCGGCCACCTTTTTCCACAACTCTGATATGGCAGGTTAGGCAATACACTTTTATAGGATTTCAGGCACCTATAGTAGTCTACCTGGTGCCTAGTGGTCAAATTCCAATGCAACCCCCCCCCCCCCCCCTCCCCTTAGTGTTGCCAAAATATAGATTTCTTTTTCTTTTTCTATAGATGGACATCATAAGTTGCTGGAAAAGTCTGTGTAAATTTGCCTTCAGAGGAAAAGCTTGCCTGGGAAATATTATATACTTGAACCATCTGGTAACCGCCACTCTAATGGGGCAAAATGGAGGGAGGTTCCAAAAATAACGCCCTAGGATTAGTTACAGTTAAATGGGGGAGTAGCAAAAGAAAGGTCACATATTCTTCTATGCAGTGCACTTCTTGACATACAGTGTAAGAGTTTTTTACTATAGTATATCTAAAATCTTGTTATGTAATGTTTTATTGTTTTATATTTCTATAGCACGTTTCTAGTTCTCCGAGTCATCCATGCTGTTTGTGTTTTGATTCTTTTATCCTCTACTTCTATGCTCTTTACTCTGTGATTTTCAGAATCATTTGTATTGTTAATGTTTTGGTTCTTTTATCATTCGCTTTTATGCTTTTTACTCCATACATTTCGCATTCATTTATAGTATATTGTTAGTATTTTGGTTCTTCTATCACCATCATAAATTTCACATTCACTTACAGCATGTAGTTAGTGTTTTGCTTCTTCTATCATTATCATCAAGGCTCTATCTATCTATCTATCTATCTATCTATCTACTCAGTGTTCATGCCACTGTGAATTTCTCTTCTCAGAATTTTGTTGTTGTTGTTATTATTATTATTAGTATTTTTTTATTTACGCACTCTTCCTCACCAGTATTCTCTCATCATGTTTGTCAAGCTGTTGTCACTGATGGGTTTTTTTTTCAGCAGTAATTGTCTGATGGTTTAGAAATTTAAGTTTTATCAATCTTTAGCTATACATGCCTTATGCGGCAATATCGGGATCAAATGAGTCTTGTAAAATGGGTTGAAAAGTACCGTACATCAACTTCTTTGAAATACTGTATATTCCCGCATCCGACCATTTATCACCCAAACAAATGTGGTTGTGGTCAGAAGTTGTATGGTTGGCACGCGTCGGCAATGAGTGAGCTCGGGAATGGTGGTGTTGTGAAGGGGATTATTCTCAAATGATGCCATATATCTACCTTATAAAGCAATATCATTGTGCCACATGTAAATAGACTTCAAGCACAAGGCACATCTGAATAATGCCTACCCAGAAATTAGGTGTAATAAACATATATTCCGATAAACAGGACTGTGAAGTGTGGGGACTGGAGGGATCCGTACTACCGGGCGTGTGACACCCTCTCTCACACATGTCTAGACACACACTGATGCTCCCAGCCTTGCACTCCTAGCTCACACATACTGTGAGGGAGGAGTGGTAGTACTATAGATTGATGGGGGGGTGGAGGGGGTATTAGAGGTTGGGGAAGGTGGTAGAGAGAGGTATGGGGGTTGTACTAGAGTTAGGGAGAGGAAGAAGAGGGAGGGGTAGGGGGTGGTATGGAAAGATGCCTTTTTGAGACGATTCCAAGCTATGGCGCATATTTTTTCTTAAGTTCTTGTATTTTTATGTTTGAATAGTGTGCGTCAGGTGAGATTTGCGGCAGTTCTCCAGCAGGTGAGGCTTGCCGCAGTTTGTGAGTTAAGACAATAAATATAGTTACCTTCAGTCTGCAGTCTATTGTTGTCTTGCTGATGGTAAATTGTCATGTCCCCATATTGATTACAGTACTTGATTTTTAAAGTGAACACTTAGTTTTAATATATTGCAGACTGTGTAGTTTAATAGTTTCTATTATCAAAAAGCTAGATGTTAAAGCAATACATTTTACACCAAGTTAAAAATATTGATGACAGTATAGTTCCGATACCAATACAGAAAATATTGTTAATTCAAAATGGCCACAAAAAACGCTCATATGACACCACTGTACGTCGATTTTTTTTTTATTTCTTCAATTTCCCTCTTGGTTTCAGTAATGCTGAATGATCTCTACAGGTCCCAGTGCTTGGCCTTTGTGCCTAAATGTTATCAATTCAATTCCTCTTGCTTTCATGCACACAGTCGCTATAGGTAGCGCCAACGAACTTGACAATAATCTGGACCCCTTAACTTCTTATAACTCAAAATGAATGAAAGCAATCGGGCTGACATTTCTATCATTTGGGAAGAGTCCACCAGAAAATAGGTGTGGATATTTACAGCCAGTTTGCTCAAGGTCTTTTTGAGTTACGAAGAGGTCAGGGATCGAGATTGTTGTCAAGTTAGTTGGCGCTACCGGTACCTATAACTGTATCCTATCACCTAATAGATTTTTGTATTTAATTCTTTATACAGTAGCAGTGGGCTAGCTCAGTGGTACCGTGCAGTTTGGCGTAAGCTGCTAAACTTGTCTAAACTATTATTTTTCTGCATACAGTATTGTAAATTATTGTAGAGGTTTGAATCTCTATCTTCTACAGTATATACTCTGTCACATACCCCATTTTTTTTTTTTTTTTTTTTTTAAATCGCGGGTGGCCGACTCCTTTAGATTTTCTTCTATTATTATTATTACTGTATTCATTTAACACTTACAGCTTATAGTATTTCTCCTGGGCGACCTAGATGTGTGTACAAAATTTGTTTTTTTCTGATATGTTGTGATGTCCCTGTTCGGGCTCTGTCTCGAGTCGGCCACCCCCATAAAAAAAAAAAAAAAAGGAAAACTGGGGAAGGTGCCAAAGTATATACATACATACATACTTATAGCTTATGACTGTAATCTTCTTTCCTTTATACTTTGGTTTCTTATTATTTTTGCAGTCATATTTTTAGTGTACACATTTTCTGCTGTGTGCAACATACTGTATAGTCATTATAGCTCTCTGTTCTTTTACTGTATGAGTATTATTCTTATGACATATATTTTTAATTGTATTATGGCAGCAGTTACATAAGTTTATTTCTGTTCCTTCCCTTACACAGATAGGCAGGGTGTCAAACAAAAGCCGAATCCATTGTTTTTAGTGGATTGTGTTCTTTCATTTCTACATTTTATTTTGCTAAAAGAAAAAGGCTATAAGCAAATTATCAATAAAGTGTTCTTCCTCACAAGAGATCCTGTAGTAATAGAAATGGCCAAGCTTCATCAGTTTGGTGCACTGGTATCTCTAGCCTCTCTTTACACTTAAACCTTTTCTTTTGGGGAGCTCAGTGGTCTGGTTAAAAAAAAAACAAAAAAAAAACAAACAGACCTGTCCAAACTCTTAACAAAATTGGCATAAGTTGTGCAGGATATATCGTTAGTCTTTGGGTCAACATTCTATACTGTACAGTCTAAAGTAAAATATAACCCTGATGTTTGATAATTACCACACCAATATGGCGTTCAACGAAAGAGCTGGCTAACCTCTATGACTACGGGATTTCTACTCTTCACGTGCTGTTTGTTTCCAGTCTCTCAAGTTTTCAGAGATATTTTCATTCTTCCCTCCACCAAAAAATACAAAAATATTATAGTAGCTGCCCACTTACATCTTTTAATTGCCTATTTTCTCTTTTAGTTTTTTTAGTTTTTTTTTACATATTTTTCTCGACCTTTTCTTGTTTACTTAGTAATTTTAGCTACCTATCCTGTTTGCAACTTCCACCAACAACTTTTACTTGCCTATTTTCTGTTTTAGCCTTTTTTTTTCTCAACCTTTTCCTGATTACTGTACTTGGTACTTTTATCTGCCTATCCTCTTTTATTTAATAATTTCTTCCAATGATTGTTTTTGTTTCTATTTTTGTTCTGTTGTTTCTATGTGTATGGAGGAGGCATTAGGCAAAGTTATTATAATCTTCAGTATATTTAACTATAGCTACTTGGGGCTTTTCTATTTTTTTAGATGAATTACCTTTACTGTATGCAGATTTACCTTTATATACAGTATTGTACAATATCTAGAGAGATGCTCACTATAAATATAATGTTGATATTACTATTTTAAACTATATACAACTTACATATGTATTAAACTATTACCTCATAGACTAAGATTGGATACAATATTTTCTATAGGTAGGATTGTGAACCAATGAATTATACTATTATTAATTAAACTATACTCTGCAAATGTTTGGCAAAATATGCCAAACTGCCATGAGGATCTTAAAGGTGGGGGTGCATGGGTTGAGATAAACATGGAATGATAATCGCCAAGCTGTACATAATTAGCTTGCAAAATGCAATGGCACTGAAATAATTATTAACAATGGTATAAAGGATTTTGTGGATCGCCTATACCGGGCCTGTGACGTCACAAGAGTGTAAGTCCACCATCCAGTCCAGGATGAGGATACTAGTGTGACGTCACAGGCCCGATATAGACGATCCGCAAAAATCTTTATACCATTGTTAATAATTATTTCAGTGCCATTGCATTTTACAGGATAATTATATGCAGGTTGGTGATTATTTTTCCATGTTTACCTCAACCCATGCACCCCCCACCTTTAAGCATTGACACTATACCCTATTCTATATAAATAGGCCAAAACTCTTAACCCCTACTGTACCTTAGGATAAAGTAATAAAAGTCCCCCCCCCAGTCCCAAGCAATGTGGCCAAAATGGCAAGATAGAACAACCTTCCACCTTAAGAGATGAAGGAAGACTGGCTCTCTCAGCCTTCAGAAGGTTGGATATAAGCTGAGAAGTATTGCTATATCGAGAGCAGTGCTCAAACGGTCATAGTACCAGGCACAGCCTGATACAGGCAGTTACAGGGAAAGTACATTACTGACAGCTCCCAGCCGTCGCTGGGACTGGGGAGTGACTTATCTACTGACGGCTGGTAGCCGTCACTGGGTTAAACATAAACCTTTATAACTCACAAACGACTAGAGTAATCAAGCTAATTGTTCATTAATTTCATTAATTAGGTTTGTTTGCAAGTTAATTGGTAGGTTGGTGATCATATGAATTTCTACCATTTGGGAAGGGTCAGCCAGGGAACAGGTGTGAAAATTTACAGCCCGTTTACTCTAGCCCTTTTTTTCTGGACTACTAATTTGGAACAGGGTATAGTTATTTACAAGGTCAAATATGCCTGTTTGCATTTTTATATCATTATAGTAGATATTGAGTTTTAGGATTATCAGGGGACATGCATAGTCAGTAGAGCGTCGGCTGCTGATCAAAGGGTCGGCAGATCGAGGCCGTACTGTCAGAATGTTATTGGTAGATGTCAAGACCGGGCAACTTGACCTAGCGATTCGTGACAAACGCCTAATGTTCATGGGAATTACGGCGTCTGGCAAAAAAAGAAAAAAAAAAAAAAAAAAAAGGCGACATGTCGATTCTTTGTTAACCCCTTCAGCACCTTGATGCCTTTTTACCTAAATTCAATGATTTTATGCAGTTTAAGAAGGACCTATGTTACTAAGAGGGTTTATTGAGATCGTATTTACCCCCTTGAAGTCTAGAGGTAAATTATAAGCTAAAGCATATCATCTAATTGTAACCAGAAGATCATGAAATTACGTCATGGTGGTGAAGGGTTTAACCCTCCTGGCCCGGTTGTCATTTTAAAATGACACCACGAATTAAGGGCAGGAGCCCGGGTGTCATTTTAAAATCTGTAAGCTTGAAAGCCTATTCAGCTTGGTCTGAACGCCGTGCGTCCGACGCATGTAAACAAAGCCGATCGTTACGTCACCGCACCTCTGAAAACAAGAAAGAGAAGACTCGTTTGTTATTGTATGTCTGTATGTCGTTGTTTCAGTAGTGAAAAGATCGTCATATTGCTAACATCCCCTGCAAGTGCTCTCCACTGAAATCGTCATCACAACTGAACCAGTTGACATAGAGAGCTCTACTCAACGCCAGTCTACAGATTGGAAACCGCACTACATTTATAGATGTGTGGGAAATTTCTAGCAGTTAAACTAAACAAAAATACGGTAGCCTAGGCCTAGACGTTTTTCGGCCAGATCGCCCGGGTAGCCCACACTGTCATTTTGAGAGCCTGCCCGGGCCAGGAGGGTTAAGGGGGCAGTACTCGCTTTTTCTGAACCCCCTTCTCCCTCATGTTTAGCATAATAGCTTTAAGGTTTTAAGACGTTCGTTCCGTTAGTTTGGCAATTTTGAGACCTTTCGCCTCATCTTTTTATCAATACCTTTCGTGCCCTTTAGGTGTCAATTTTTTCCTGACGAACTATAGCGAGCCTCTAATTTTAGAAGGAATTGGCCTTCGGTCGGGACAGCTTTTTACTGAAAAATGTACAAATGTATCTTGAAAGGGGGTCTAGGGGGTGTTTTTCCAAGATTCATGGAGGTCTAGCGAGGGAACTCAAACATACATTAATAAATAAATATATAGACCAAAAACCAAGCACTACCCCCTTAAGGGATATGTTCTTGCCGAGCATTTTTATAATGGGTAGTTATGAGGTTATGGTCACAGTAAGATGGCAGAAAGTAAAGATTACGCTATGCTATGGGTAGAGGATTATGTTCTTGTCTATAACTCAATACTCTTATCCTACCTCCGTAATTTCAACTTGGGTTATCTCTGTTAAGCCGGTATCACACGATCACTTTTTCCCTCAATATTTATCCTCAACACTGGTCTGGCAGCTTATGAGGTCAACATGTATAATATTCGGGTCATCTAAATTCATCTTTCACCACTAGTTTCCGATACCAGTGTAAAATATCCCATAAATGTTGCCAGAACAATGTTGATCATCGAATCTTGAGTATAAAAGCTCTCGTGTGATACCGGCTTTAGAAAGAAAAAAATCCTCAGCTCACATGAACGAGGCATTTAGGACAATAAACTAGAGGTTGTGCTGGCAGAATGTGACTCGAGCGTGACTTCAGGGTGTCAAACGAAATCCGAGTCATTACTTTTTAGTCTTTATTATTGTATATGCAAATCTAAAATTGTTGTTTATAGTTCAAATTATGTCTTGGGAAGTGAAAAAATGGCAGAGACAATGCTATTTCATGTTGTTTATCTTGTGTCGTCCCAGTTTTGGTTTGTTTATTTTGCAAGTTTTACATTATAATTCCTGTATTCCTTCAAGTCTTCAAACAAAATTGCTTCGGTTTGACACCCTGCTTGACTTTAGGACTCGGTTATTTCTGTATTCTCATTATCCTGTAGATATGTTTATCTTTACGAAATATAGATGATACTGCCAGAAGAAGAAGCAGACGATGCGGTTTTTATTTCATGTCCTTATGGCGTTATTCCAGGCAGCTATGTTCTGCCGCTGCCTCACTTTGCAAGTTTTTATATAGGAGATCAAATTGTATGACATGATCCCACAATTGGCTTTTTGTTTTGTGTTATTTTTATTTCATAATATTGTTTTACTAATTAATTAATATAATTGCAAACATAATACACAGCCTTAACCCTTTGAGTACCAGCGACGTGTGTGATATTCTACTCTAGCTGTATATATACAATATTATGCAGCTTAGGAAGGATCTGTGGTAGTTAAAAGGGTTGGTTGAGATAGTTTGAAGCCTTATTATTGCTATCGGTCCTTCCAAAGCTGAATAAAATCTTCTAATAGTTGCCAGAGTATGATGAAAAGGACGTCCCTGGTACTGAATGGATTAATCTATTCTTTTGATTGTTTCTGTATGAGTTTTCTAATAATATGCAGATACATATCTATAATAACAGTTAAAAATGGCTTCGTAACAGCTGGACGTGTGGGTAATTGTACAATCGTCTGCACAAATACCTGGTACACTACTGTACTTGATGATAAACTTGAAAAGGTGAACGTAAAATGAGGGAAACACTTATTCGGTCAGGTGTTTAAAGGGAATGTTTCAAAATATTTCATCGAGTCAAAAATGTTCATCTTTCACTGCAGGTGATTGTACATTATAGACACTAAATTGCTTCCTTATATTCTCCTTATTTTAAGTTGTTATGACACTTGTTAAAAGGGTTCAAAATTCACTTGAAATTTGTTATTCTTCATTGTTGAGTTGTAAATAATACAAAATGTATGCATAATTGTTATAACTTTAAAGAATTAACTGCTTCATATGAAGTGATTTAATTTAAAATAACTTTTTCAGTAACATAGCTGCAACTTTAATTGAGGAATTAAAGTATATGCTTCAAATATATAATTTGTAGTTGTGGTGAGGTTGTTATTGTACAGTACTATAGGTATACGCGCCAACGAACTTGACAATAATCTTAACCTCTTAACTTCTCATAACTCAAAAAGGCCTAGAGCAAACTGGCTGTCAATATCCACCTATTTCCTGGAGGGCTCTTCCCAAATGATATAAATGTCAGCTTGATTGCTTTCATTCAATTTGAGTTATGAGAAGCTAAGGGGTCAAGATTATTGTCAAGTTCGTTGGCACTACCTACAGTATAATTGAAACTCAGTGGTCTGGTTAAACTACTTTTCATAACAATAATAGTTTAGCTATTAGGATCTAACTACTAATACCTGAGTTTCATAAATATTCAATATTGCTTTACTAATTGTTCTTAATTAACTTACAAACTTTTGAATATACAATGTAAATATATAAAACTTACCCTGTGATTAAATAATATTTTTGCTTTACTAGATCTGTGTTTTACTTTACTTTGCTCATCACCGATTATTGTTGGTGCTGCCTCTTAAACAGTCTTTCTGCAGACTCACATTTTCTTATGTTCTTATGTATGAATGAGTGACAGAATTTAATGCTCCCACAGGTTGAAAGTGAGTCTATGGATGGGGGGGTTGCAGGTAGCATGAGCTAGAGTATGGAGTACTGTTGGCCAAGATGGGGATCTGAGTCGTGGTGACTCTAGGTGTTGGCTACTTCTTCGGGAATCACAGCTACTTCAGAAGTTCCGGGACAAGGGGTGGGGTCAGCTAGGAACATAGGGACAGGGACTGTGGCCCAAGTCATGGTGTCTCTCGGCATCAGCTACTTCCTCAGGAACAAGTTGTGGGGTCCGGAATATGGCGCGGTGGCCGAAGTTGTGGCGACACTGCATCGGCTACTGCTCCATGAATTACTTCTACTTCCGGAACAAACTGTTCCAAAGATTATTGCCACTTCAGAAACAAGACATAGGGTCAGGAATAAGGGAATAGGAGCGGTGGCTGTAGTCATGGTGACTCGGCGTCGGCTGCTACTGAATTACTGTACTGCTACTTCAGGAACAAACTGCTCCAGGCACTATTGCTACTACAGGAATAAGTGTTAGGGTCAGGAACAAAGGAACAGGAGCGGTGGCCGAAGTCGTGGTGACTCCCAGCATCAGCTACTGCTTTAGGAATTACTGCTACTTTAGGAACAAGCTGCTTCAGGGATTACAACTTCTGGAACAGGGTGGCCACTATCTTGCCGCTCTTACTCGGCTCTACAACACTGGTATGCCCTCTCACTAGGCTTTTTTCTCAGTAGGATTTGGGGCAGCTCCTCTTTCTACTTTCGGCTACGCTGTTCGAAGTAGTTATCGGGCTCGTAACTTTCATACACTCTTTTCAGCTCTGCAGCTGCGACAGATATGTTATTAAATGCCCGCCAGTGGGGTGTATTTGGCTTCAATTCTGACAAAATTTTTTGCACCATATAAAGCAATATTACTGCTTCATAGGCACATATTTTACTTGTATAATGAACATATGAACATTAAAGAGCCAGAAAATAGGTGTAAAGAGGAAATATATATTTGTGACAGGAGTGGTGGGGAGGGAGCGCGACATAGTTGTGCTCTCGGCCATCTTGGGAGATACTGGAGGGTCTAGGATAGTCTTGTGCCTGTATGAGGGAGGAGCTAGGGGAGTGACAAAACATATATGAGGCAGGAGAGACAATTTATAGGGAGTAGGGGAGGGAAAATATAAGATATAAATGTGGAGGGAGAAATGGGAGGGGGGTAAAACACATGTAAGGTGAGAATGGAGGTGGTGGTAAGGATCAATGTACAGTACTACCTAACCACATATTGCTTCCATTTCACCGGCCCTGATTTTTTTATGTGTGTGGAAGGAGCATCACATTCGCCCAGTAAAATCTTCCCAAAGGAGTGTCGCAGCCCCTGGGTTAATAATTCTCTCCCACTCCATACTCGACACACTTTGACTTTCAATTTCAGTTGAGAACGTGCCTCTCGGATAAGTTTCGGCCAGAACAGTCGGCCTAATAAATGATGTCTCGGTACCAATTATGTTTTGATCAATAATTGGTATCAGCAATATTTACACGCAATTTCTTGTTTATTTTTTTTTATTTTTTTTTTCTATGTGATTGAGGGAGGCAAAAGGCATAACTGCCTATAGCGAGTGCCTCCCCCATAGTTGAAAGAGTGACAGGGCCAAAATCAAGGGACGTTCGAGCCAAAATGCCTGGACACACGGAGTTTGAAGCAATTTAAGTCATAGGAAGAGGGAAAGACTGATTCTGGGAGAGAGTTCCAGAGCTCAGATGTTGAGTAGAAGAAAGTTTGAGAGTAACGTTTCACTCTTGGGTTGGAGAGTTGCACAGAGTAGGGGTGGGATTGAGTTGCAAGACGGGTACCACGTGCCCTACGTAAAGGAGGTGGTATGCACTGGGATAGCTCTGAGGAACACTGATTATTATAGTAGCGATAGAATAGCGAGAGAGATGCAACATTGCGGCGGAGAGAGAGAGATTGCAGAGAGTTGGTGAGTGGACGGGAGTTAATGATACGAAAGGCCTTCCTTTCAACCTTGTCTAGGAGAGCGGTGTGAGAGGAACCTCCCCACACATGTGAACAATACTCAATACAAGGGCGCACTATGCCCCTGTACAGAGCAAGAAGCTGTGCAGGGGAAAAGAACCCCCTAAGGCGGTTGAGCACACCCAGCTTCTGGGAGGCTGCCTTAGCAAGACTGGTAATATGGTCCTTCCAAATGAGAGCAGAAGAAAAAGAGACACCAAGAATATTGAGAGAAGATGAAGGGTTGATTTTTGTATTGTTGAAGAATAAGGGATAGTCCGCTGGGAGATCCTGACGGGTAGATAGATGGAGAAATTGGGTTTTGGAAGCATTAAAGTTAACAAGGTTTTCTCTGCCCCAATTGGAAATAGTATTTAGATCAGAATTTAAGAGTTCTATGGCTTCATTACGTTTGTCGTTGAGGGATTGCTGGCTGGGGCGTTCTGAAAAACTAATGGAGTAGTGTAAAGTTGAGTCGTCTGCGTATGAATGGATGGGAATTAAGGTACAGTTAAGGAGATCATTTATAAAAATTAGAAAGAGAATAGGAGATAGGACAGAGCCCTGAGGAACACCGGAGTTTATAGGGTGAGGAAGTGAACAATGGCCGTCCACAACCGCAGCTATGGAACGGCCAGAAAGGAAATTAGAGACAAAGGCACAGATGGAGGGATAGAAACCGAAGGAGGGTAGTTTAGAAATTAAAGATTTATGCCAGACTCTATCGAACGCTTTCGATATGTCTAGTGCAATAGAAAAAGTCTCACCGAAGTCCCGAAAGGAGGATGACCAAGAGTTAGTAAGATATGAAAGAAGATCACCAGTAGAGCGACCCTTAAGGAAGCCATACTGGCGATCTGAGAGCAGATTATGAGAAGAGAAATGCTTAAGAAATTTGGAAGCAAGAATAGTTTCAAAAACTTTAGAAAGACAAGAGATAAGAGCAATTGGACGATAGTTGGAGGGTTGAGAGCGGTCACCCTTCTTTGGGACAGGTTGAATGTGAGCAAACTTCCAGCATGAAGGGAAGACGTTAGAGGATAGACAGAGACGAAAGAGTTTGCCTAGGCAGGGAGTCAGCACGGAAGCACAGTTTTTGAGAACAACAGGAGGAACACCGTCCGGACCGTACGCCTTATTAGTGTTAAGCCCAGAGAGGGTAGAAAGTACATCTTTAGAAGAGATTAGGATATTAGGCATAAGTAAGAGAGAGGAGGGCGGAGAGGGAGGAATAGCACCGGAATCATCCAAGGTGGAGTTTCTAGCAAAAGTTTGAGCGAAGAGTTTAGCTTTGTCAGAGGAAGAAGTGATGGTTGTGCCATCAGAGTGGGAAAGGGGAGGGAAAGACGAGGAAGAGAAATGGGTGAGATATACAAACATGTTCCTACACCTACCCACCCTATTCAACATCTGACAGACATTAATACAGCCCATAGCGAACCAAACGTAATGACAGCTGAGCAATGGCTTATTAGCGCGACCGTACCTCAAATGCTCCAATGGAGAGGCGCGTTCTCAATTAAAATTTAAAGTCAAACTTCGTTTACTTTTACTCAACAATCAGGTTGACAGTATATGTTTTTCTATGAAATACGCTCTTTTTATAAACATAACCACGAATGATAGCATTGTCTTCCCCCTCTCTCCCCTCAAACAGAATAATATTAATAATGATGCATAAATCAATCAATACAAATAAATAACATTGCTTAAAGTTGATCTAAAGTCAACTTCTTTTGACTTGTACTTTCAAATGATAACGCACCTTTTATCCGGAGCATCTGAGGCACTTCACTGGGTTGTCTGAAACTCGACCTTCTTCTTCTTCTTCTTCTTTTGAACCCGCCCGCAGACCTTGGGTTGACTGCCTGGGGCTGCTGATGTAAACAAACCAATTTTGCAGTTCGGGTGGACGATATTTTTCCTTTGTGAGTTTATCGTAATATTCAGACTAGAAAATAGCTGCGTCTTATATCAAGGTAACCTGGGGGCAACCACCCCCATACCTCGCTAGGCTAACCTGACCTCGGCTTAGTAGGCTAAGCGGCTAAGCCTAGCTGAATAGCCTAGGCCAAATTGTACTTGTCTAGAATTGTTGGTGCAGATTTAGCCTATCACCTCTAGGTATTTGATAATGTTTTTGTTACTGTTAGCGGGTGTACGCGTCACCTTGTTTACATTAGGCTAGTCATGTGCTCGCACGCCTCGCAGTTAACGTTTGTGGCTAGGCCTAGCCTAGCTTTTTTTTCACAAAATTATCCCATGGCCATCTGTTTGCCTATTTGCCCCCTGCTGCTGGTAATATATATACTGTATATGATAATGACTAAGTCATGGGGGATGAGGGGGGCAAAGGCCACAAAGCCCCCCCCAACCATTATCGTATCACACGGGTGACACGGCCAACTGTTGGGTAGGCTAAATTGGGTAAATCTACAGTTATACTAGCCTACCCCTCCCCCACTACCCCCCACCACCTCCCCCCTTCAAAACACGCCTTTTAGCGTGTTTTTGGATGGTTCAGCAGATGCCAAAACTGGAAAAAAACTTATTTTGATAAAAATTTATCACCAACCAGATAAGAGTTTTTGGTAGCATTCAAGGAGACTACTGCAGGACTCTTCTTCTTACCTCTGACCGTATATAGGCTATCCTAGTGTTTACTACCCTATACCCCTTTGAAAGGACATTAGCCTAACCTAACAACCTTACCTAACCTAACCTAGTATTATAGGTGGGGGCTGCCGCCCCCACACCCCCACTTGGCTTAGATTTTTGGTGTATTTGTCTGTGAAGTGGGTATTTTTCAATTTGTTGATAGGGTAAGGTGGGGTGAATCCGCCGCGAAACGTGTTTTTTTTAATAACAGCATCCAACTGAATCAGAATTCAGAATTTTTTGTTTACATAACTTTAACATTCGCTTTCCTGCACACGCTCATATAATTTTTATTTGAAAAAACAAAACATTAAGGTTTGTAATGGGTGGCGAAAACCGTTACTCGCGCGGCGGATTCATCCCGCCCGCCGGGGTGAATCTGCCGCGGTTATATATTATCGATGATTTAATCCTGCCACGGCGATTTTACCCCCAATTAAGTAACAATTAAGATGTTTTATTATTAGATTGATATAATCCAAGTATTTTGGTATAATTATATAATTATATATATATTTATATAATTATAGAATTATAGAATTTAGAAAATTATATAATTATATAATTATATTTAGGCCTATGCCTGAAATTTTTTTTTTTTTTTTTTTAGTTTCCACCTAGAAATCACAGACAACCATCTTGTAACAAAAAAAAATTGTATTGGGAGATGCAAAGTCGCCGCCACGAAAAATGTTCAAGACCGCTTACATATTTTTCAGTTTGAAATATTATGGATTTTTTTTTTTTTCGTTGAATAAATGACAACTACGCATTTTTGTGTTCTATCATCATCTACACGTACTATAAACATACCTAGAATCAATTCCATACGTATTTGGATTTATGACGAATTGTTTTAGACAAGTATCTTACGTCCGCGGCGATTCCACCCCCCGGCGGATTCACCCCACCTTACCCTAACGAAAATCCTCCATGCGGACTATATGGAGAAATATATGGCGAATCTATTGGTGCCTATTTTCCCTAATAAATTGTTTCTCATAACGTCGCACAGTCGCACCAGTGTCCTTGAATATTATTGAGTTTTTCAGGTAATTTGTTGTTTTTTATTTTTTATTTGATATAGCCTACTGTGTTGTTTAATACCGAGGACAGTCGCATTTTAGTATTTTTAACATTAGCCTAACCTAACTTAACCTAACCTAACCGAAAACTAACCTGTCTCCGCGACAGTCTAAATCCAGCTCACGTTCCCTGTTTATGGGTGCGCGGCGATCTAAACCCAGCTCACGTTCCCTGTTTATGGGTTCGCGAAGGTTTGTAATACTTCAATGTATCTATTTCAAGTCAAATATACATTTCCGCGCATCATCAAACCATACTAAGTCTAATACTAATAATATTAACCCATTAGTACCAACAGAATAGCGACAAAATAGGGGTAGTATAACTGTAGATTTATCCTAAATTGTTTTGTTACCAGCCGTCACGCCATGGGATACAATAATACGTTGAGGGCCTTCACCCTCCAGGCAGCACTGTTCAGAGCTGCCTCACTTGTCAGTTTTTTTTTAATGTAACAGCGGCTTGCTGGTGTAGTGACTAGCGTCTTGGACTTCCACCCAGAACTGGCCAGAAGGCCCAGGATCGCGACCACGCTCGGCGCAGTAAAGGTTTTTCACAAGCACCGAGTCGTTGCTGTCCCTCATGAGCAAGGGGATGGGCCCGGTAGTTGTACAGGACCCCAATGGAAATACGCCTAATCAGCCTTATTGGACTATCCTTAGCTGGCTTCACATGCACTAGCTTTAAGAACTATTATTATTATTATGAATGCAACGGTAAAGCACAGTCTAGCATAAGCTCCTAGCCTCCTTAACTTTACTGTGAGTAACCTTACCATCTAAAATAATAATTTCCTCAGCAGGTAGGATGTCGGAGTCAGGTGATGGCAGTGAGGACACTTTGTCGAACCTGAGTCTGTCGGGGGTGGTTTCGGATGTGGCCTCCAGTGTGTCGCACAGTGTCGGTGGTGTCATGCACAGTGTCGCCTCAGGTGGGATTTTTGTTTTAATTCTATTTTGTTTTAGTACCGTACGGTACTATAAACTACAGGTACAGGTGACACAACATAAGGCCGCAAAACTATAGTAAAGCTTTCTATATTTATGAGTTATTAATTGGTAAGGAGTCTTGATTTATGTTCTCTGGCACTTGGTATAGTACCGGTACACTCCTCTGAAGTTTACATGGGTGGGTGCCTTAATGTGTGGCACCATATAGATGTAGAAATGTAAGGTGATTTATGAGGATTATTATTATTACTGTATTGTATTATTTTCCTACGATCTTAACAAGAATTAGTATTGGGGAATAGGTGTCTTTGTACAGTACTATAAGAATTAGTGTCCTTTTTATGTAAATCTTGTGATTGATGGGTAGAAACAAAACATCGGTCCATTCTGGACATATAAAATCATCAAACCCATCCAAGATACTTGCTATTTCTAGTTTTCATTCTTGGATGGTCTCGCGTCTCAGACTCTCGGTAGGTAGGCCTACAGCAAGGAGTTTGGACGGTATTTATACCTTGAATCTCGCCATCAATCTTATATAATTCAGTCAAACTATCTGCAACTGTGTTACTGTGAAGGCACTTATTGCCTTCTAGTATGGCAAGATGATAATATTTTATGATAATCTCTTCGAATTCAGTCCTGTGCTTAAGCTATTTTTTTATTATTACACTATCAGTACTTTGTGTTACTCTGATTGTACCAGTAATCCTTTTTTTCAGCTTACGGTAAATTGACATGCTCTATCTTGATTAGCTACTCAGCTATTGTATGTATTCATTAGTGAAATACGTTGTTGTTTATGAAGACTTTTAGATAGGGTGCAGAGACAGTTGTTTTTTATAATTATTTTGTTTATAAGAATCAGCTGCTAAGAGAATGTATTTATTGTCAGCTAGAAAAAAAAACAAGCTACAGCTTGGCTACAATATTATATCAGTGTTGAACTTACAGGCATGGGTGAGGTGGTGCATAACGTGTCATCCGGCGTGGGAGGGAGGGTGCACCATGTGACAGCTGGGGTGAAGCGTCTCCTCACCGCGCCACCCGACACTCTGGCTGTGGCGGGATGGGCGGAGGAGGAGGAGGATGAGGGACCAGGAGTAATGCCAGCCACACCACGCAATATGTCCATCTCTCCCACACCCTCAGACTCTTTTGTTAACCAGTAAGATCAACATTTATTGGTCTCTCCCACACCTTCAGACTCTTTTGTTAACCGTAAGATCATCATTAATTGGTCTCTTAAGATTCTACCACACCCTCTGACTCTTTCGTTAACTCATAAGATAATTATTGGTATGGTTGTTGTTGTTGTTGCTGTTCCTCAGGCTGTCTGGCCGAGCAGCCCCAAGGTCCCGAGCAAGGCCAAGGCCATAACCGAGCGCCCCCACAGAACCCTCCCAGCTTACCACTAATAATGCCCAGGTGACCGAAGCCACTCAAAGGCGGGGAGCTGAGGAGGGTGCGGAAACGCCCGGGAAACAAAAGCCCCACCCAAGGCCCTGTGCCCCTCAGCAATTATAAAGGGAAAGTTGAGGGGCAAAGGAAAAATGTGACTCTTTGGCTCCCAATCTGCCAGGGTTGGCAGTAGGGAGGTCAATCCACGGAAAAGACGCCGTCACTTGAGATCTAGAAAATATATAAGTAAAAGGAACAGTCAGAGTAAGCTATGGGTATGGCAGAGAACGCTCAACTCTCATTCTGATAGACCAGCCCATCACCAATATTGGTATGGTATCTCCCATACACTCCGACTCTATTGTTAACCCCTTCTGTACCGCGACGTATTTTTAATTTTATTCTAGCTATATTAAGACGATTTTGAGCAGTTTAAGAAGGATCTGTGGTAGTATAAAGGTTTAATTGAGATAGTTCAAAGGCTGTTATTTGTTGAAGGCCCTTTTTAAATTGAATAAAACCGTCTAATAGTAGCTAGAAGAAAGTTTATAAACGTTGCCGGTACAGAAGGGGTTAACCAGTAAGAGCATCATTAATTGGTCTCTCCCAGTCCCACACCCTCTGTCCAGGACATCTGTCAGGGCTGTAACACAACACCGCATGCTATCAAACACATGGAGGACTGTATAACACACAATCACTGGGCGGGTGCCCAACCCCGAAAGGGGTTGAAATAGGGGAGCTATCCCCCCGCCAAAGGCGGCTTTCTAGGGCCTTTTCTAGCTGATGCTGAGAGGATTGGGTTCTAGTCATGTGGTGATGGGCTGGTCTATCAGAGTGAGAGCTGAGCAATCTCTGCCATACCCATAGCTTACTCGACTTTTCCTTTAACTTATATATTTTCTAGATCTCAAGTGACGGCGTCTCTTCCGTGGATTGACCTCCCAATCTACCAAGATTGGAAGCCAAAGCGTCACATTTTTCCCTTGCCCCTCAACTTTCTCTTCATAATTGCTGAGGGGCACAGGGCCCTGGGTGGGGCTTTGGTTTCCCGGGCGTTTCCGCACCCTCCTCAGCCCCCCGCCATGGAGTGGCTTCGGTCACCCAGGCTTTATTGTGGTCGGCGGGGAGGGTTCTGTGGGGGCACTCGGTTATGGCCTTGGAATTGCTCGGGGCCTTGGGGCTGTTCGGCCAGGCAGCTTGGGGAACAACAACAACAACAACAACAACACACAACCACTTATGCCAACAACACATCACACACTTCTTGAGAACTTTGTGGGAAAACCCAGTCTTGGCCGTGGCCTTCCTAGGAGCTCAGGGCTGTTCGGCCAGGCAGTCTAGGGAGTGACTACTACTACTGCAGTACTACTATTAGCATGTCATATTGACTGGCTAGGAATACAGCATTTAACTAAAGTATTTACCATTGACAATGATGAGTTTGTCTAGGTACCGTACACAGGCCATAATGTTTGTAACTCTGTATTGTATTGCCAGGAGTCCTGAGACTGACCCGGAGGTGGCAGTGGAGCAGGCAGCCATCAACAGTGAGCTGGGTCTCAGTGAGGACCACTTCTCACAGCCAGAGGTAATGTATGCTACAGATCCTACAGTAACACAGATCAACAAGTTTAACCCCTTCTGTACCGGTGATGTACTTTCATTATATTCTGGTAACTATTAGACATTTTTGTTCAGCTTAGGAAGGATGTCTATACAATAAAAGGCCACAGACTGCCTCCATTAATCTTTTTAGCTACCATATATCCTTCCTAAGCTTCATAAAATCGTCAAAATGTATCTGAAATTAAATAACACAGACGTCGCCGGTACAGATGGGGTTAACCTGTAAGCTGCATATTTTGGAATATCAAACACCTTTCTCAGAGAAACTAGTACAGGGATCCCTCAATATTTGTTGGGGTTATGTTCCCGAAAATGCCGCGAATAATTGAATCCACGAATATTCATTACCGTTTCCCTGACATTTATATAATATGGAAAGAGTCACCCAGGAAATAGATGAGAACATTTAAAGCCTGTTTATTCTAGCACCATTTAAGTTACAAAGAGGTTAAGGATCAAGATTGCTGATACTGGTTATATAGCCTAGTAGTTAAAAGTAGAAAGTACAACAGACTTCGCCGAATTGAAACCTCTAACTACTGTACCGACATTTCAGGAGAGTATTCAGGTGATGAGTGAGGAGAGTCTTACGGCGAGTGTGGAGAAGTGCAAGAGTCTAATCCTGCAGTGCGAGGAGTCCACCACACGCCGACGAGCCCTGGTGCAGAAGCTCATACAACTCCGACTCAGACTGCAGGTGTGTGTTGTCTATGTATCTATCTATTTATATACTCAGGCACATGTATATATGTACACTCGACCCTCGATTTAACGGACTAATAGGGGGGAGACGGTGTCCGTAGCTGGAAAATTGCCTTCGGATTTCGCCGATTTAGCCCTAATATGCCTCGAAAATGAAGATTTTTAACTTTCCGGGTGTTTTTATGTCTTTCCTTACATATTGCACATAAAAAAAAAATTTGTTTAATAAAAACGTTCTTTCATTACCGAGATAAACAAATAAAAACCATAGAAATACAGGGGTTTACCGGGAAACTGGTGCGTCTGGCTACGGACAGAGTCCGTTAAATCCTAAATCCGTTGTATTGGGGTCCGTTAACACCTAACGAGCGGCCTAGGCGGTAAATAATATGTAGCCACCAGCGGGGTGTTTTTACCCAAAATAGGGCTGTTTACGTGATCATTTTCATGCCTAAATAAGACCCAGAGCGTAAAACAAGTATCTATCCCTGAAAGGGCATAAACAGAGCTTTCCAATGACACCCCAACGATCCTTGTATGACCGCTAGTTCTCTTGCAACAATCGCGCAACACGAGTGCAAAAACCATGTAATTCGGTACTTTCCCTAAACAATTCACTGTGTAGCGAGTGTGAGAGGGTGGAGGAGGGTGGGATTCATGTCAGTTGGTCCACCGCGGTGGTCTGGAGCAGTCATACGCTCGCTACTCTCCTGCCACCACTTGTCTCTCTCTCTCAGCAACATTACGTGCTGAAAATGCCACACGACTTATGTTGTGAGCCACCACATAGTCCAAATTTCTCTCACTCGACATATGATGCGCGCCGCTAAAGAAGGGTTAAATCGAGGGTCGACTGTATGAGTATACTCAGGCACATGTATATATATACAGTATATGTATGTACAGTATATACTCAGTCCCATTCCCCACTTTTCCTGGGGGTTTTTTTTTGGGGGGGGGGGGAGGGGGGACTCAAGACAGAGCCCGAATAGGGACAACACAAAAGAAAATACAAATTCACACACTTCTAGGCACATGCTTTTTTTTTTTTTTTTTTTTTTTTTTTTTTTTTTTTTTTTTATTAAGCTGGGGGTGGCCAACTCGAGACAGAGCCAGAGACAGAGGTGTGTTGTTTTAGCATCTGGGAAGGTACAGTCGGGGTGTCAAACGATAGCCGAGTCCATTTTGTTTTTAGTCTTTTATTATTGTACAGTATATATACAGGTCTTCCTCACTATCCGATGCCCCAATTTACTATTTTATTATAGGGTTTTAGGTGTTTGGTTTTGGGTTTTGGCTGGTCTGAGAACGCATCCTCATTTACCCGGGATGTAACACAGCTCCCCATACCATTAGGCACATCCTAGAAGACTGCATTTCACACAATCTCTTTGGCCAACAACACAATCTACACTCCTTGAGAGCTCTGTGGGACAGCCTGACCGTGGCCATGGCCTTCCTTAGGGACTTGGAGCTGTTCGGCCAGGCAGCTTAGGGTACGACAACAACAACAACCTCAATCATTTTAGGGATTGCTATACGATTTTTCTATTTAAATTGAATGATACCGATTCGTGTGATTTTGAGACCTGACTTATCAACTATTGCAATATTTCTGCCCCCCAGGAGATGCGGGAGGCGTCTGAGATAACGTCAACGGGCGTGATGGTGCTGAAGGGCCACCAGCTGCAGCCTCAGAAGCCTCCCCTCGCACGGGCCTCCAAGCAGTACTGTGACAAGTGCGCACAGATCGTATGGGGCCTTATCCACGTGTCCTACGTCTGTTCTTGTGAGTCTGATTTTTTTTTTTTTTTTTTTAATTATCTATGTATTTATATTTATTTATATACAGGTACATAGCGATTTTGATTCATTCCTGTGCGTTTATCTTGTGTCGTCCCAGTTTTGGTTTGTTTATTTTGCATATTTTACATTATAATTTTTTATGTATTTTTTCAGAGGAGGGGGTTTTGTGTTTGTGTTGGTGATGGAAATGATTGGAGTGTATTTTTTTTTTTCATTTATATGACTGCCCACAATATGTTTATGACTGGAAGATATGACCATCTCTTTAGTTGGTCCTTCATGCGAGTCATTAAATTGTGGCCCATATCTTGTTGAGTAGTATGTATTTACCTAATTGTAGTTTACAGGAGTTGAGCTAAGCTCGTGTTGTCCCGTCTCTCAGTCTACTTTTTATCCAATTTTTTCTTGAAAATATGGATGTTCCTTGCCCCTACCACCTCCTCCTCCAGCCCATTCCATTTGTCAATACATCTATAGGGGAAGCTAAACTTCCTGATATCGTTCTTGCAGGTAGGTCTTTTTACTTTGTAGCTGTGGCCTCTAGTTATTCCTGTATCCATAATTAATATATCCTCCCTATCCAGCCTCTCCAGCCCCCGGGTACATTTGTACATCATTATCATGTCTCCCCTCTCTCTCCTCTCTTTTAGACTCGGTAGATTTAATTTGTCTAGCCTCCCTTCATATGGCAGTTCTCTGAGACTTGGAACCAATCTAGTGACTGCTCTCTGGATTCTTTCTAACTTGTGAATATGCTTCTTTAGATGCGGGGACCACACCACTGCTGCATACTCCAATCTTGGTCTAATCATACTCTTCATAATTTTCGCTACCATGGTCTCATCCAAATAGTTCAGAGCAACTTTCATATTCCCGGCCATTGCATACATTCCGCTAAAGAGCTTGTTAATATGTTTCTCTGGCGACAAATTATCTTGTATAATCAACCCTAAATCTTTTTCTTTTTCGGCCTTGCTAATTTTATTATCTCCCATCCTGTACTCCCAATTTGGTCTATTCACACTTCTTCCCATATTTAACACATGACATTTACTTATATTAAATTTCATTTTCCACTTGGTGCTCCATTCGTATATTTTATCTAAATCCCCTTGCAGCTCCTCACAACTACTTTTATTTGTTATTTGTCTCATAATTTTTACGTCATCTGCAAACATTGACATGTAAGAGTTTATGCCTATCGGCAGGTCATTCACGTACATAAGGAACATGAGAGGTGCCAACACAGATCCCTGCGGCACACCACTCTCAACTTTCCGCCACGATGAGTAAGTTCCTCTAATGTTGGTCCTCATTTCCCTATCTGTTAAATAGCTCTCCATCCATTTCAGCAAACTCCCCCTGACACATCCTAGCGTCTCAAGCTTAGATAACAATCTCTTATGTGGTACCTTATCGAATGCTTTGGAAAGGTCTAAGTAGACGCAGTCCACCCATCCGCCTCTTTCTTGGAGTACATCTATCACCCTACTGTAATAACATAGCAAACTGGTAACACAAGATGTCCCTTCTCTGAATCCAAATTGCTTTGGGGTTATTATTTTCTTTCTCTCCAACATTTTCATCCATCTCTTCCTAATTAGCTTTTCACAAATCTTGCATACAATACTAGTAAGTGAAACTGGTCTATAGTTTAGAGGGTCCTCAGGGTTTCCATTCTTGTATATCGGAATGATATTAGCTCTTTTCCATTCAACAGGAACCTGTCCTTTATCTAAGGAAGCTTGAATTATGTCCCTCACTGGCTCCACTAATTGCTCTGCACACTCCTTTAAAACCCAGGCAGACACTTCATCCGGTCCCATAGCTTTCCTTACTTCAAGTCCTCTCATCGCAGATAACAGCTCATCTCTAGTTATTTCAATCTTACTAAGACCACTCTCCAGTACTCCCGCCTGTGGTTCGTCAAAACCTTCCTCTCTAGTAAAAACTGACCCCAATTTGTTATTCATTACCTCACACATGTCCGATACATTTTCATACGTCCTAGCATCAACTCTTAATTTAGTAATTTGTTTCTTTACCTTCAACTTACTGTTTATATATTTATAAAATAATCTAGGGTCACTTTCACATTTATTTACTATGTTCTTCTCATAGTTCATTTTAACTTGCCTAATTATGTTAACATATCTATTCCTCTCCTGTTTATATTTATTCCGATTACTCTCAGTGTTCCTTCTTCTTAATCTAGCCCAAGCTGCATCACGCCTACCCAAAGCTCTTTTGCATTTCAAATTAAACCAATCTTTCTGCTTAGTAAAATTTCCAGTTTTATATCTTGGGACAAACATATTGGTTCCTACTCTATAAATTTCGAGGAATCTACTATATTTACCTTGTACGTCCCGTTCCTTCAAAATAAGATCCCAATCTACTCCCTCTAAATATCTTTTCAAGGATACATAATCAGCTTTACTATAATTTAATCTGTCATTTATGTAGCTATTGTCTAATCTATTGGCATTACTCGAGGTCAACTTCCATTTTAGTAATAGGTGATCACTTTTACCTACAGGACATAGATAGTTTATATCACTAATTTCGTGAGGATCTTTTGTAAAAATCAGATCGAGTTTAGAAGGTTCGTTATTACCCCTCATTCTTGTATTTTCCTTCACATGTTGTGTAAGTACATTTTCCGTAACCAACTCCACTAGCCGACTTCCCCAAGATCTCTGATTTGGCCCTGCATCTCCCGATTCCCAATCAACCTCACTACAGTTGAAATCTCCTACCAAGATCAATCGATTCTTCCTTAAAAGCAATCTTCTCAACGACTGAATCATATCCTCTACCATCTCCTCAAACTCCAACTCCCTCCATGCTCTGGTCTTTGGTGGCATGTAAGCTACTGCTATGTCTAGCTTTTTTCCTTCTATATCATTGAGTTCAACTGCCATTATTTCTGCCTTGTCATTATTTAACTCCACGTGCTTTGCTGTCATAGGGTTCTTAACTAATACTGCCACTCCACCTCCCCTTTTACCCTTTCTATCATTTCTCCATATATTATATCCTTCACTAAACACTATGTTGCTGTCAAAGTCCTGGTTCAGCTTTGTCTCTGTCAAACAGACTATCTGTGGTTGATCTTTTCTTAATATATTATCTAACTCTACCTTTTTACTGTTTATTCCATCTATATTAGTGTAGTAGCACAGTATATTTGAATCCACCTCCTTGTTTCTCTTCCCTCTCTGCCTCCTACCAGGTTCACCTCCTCCTCCTCCATCCCTTCCCTGACCCAGTTCCACCTCCCCCACTAATTCTATTCTCCTCCCCCCTCTCTCTCCCTCTGTTCCACCCTCTCCACCACATCCTGGCTCTCTCTCCGGTCCCCTGCTCCCTGCATTATCTCTCGCTCCGTCTCCTTGCTTTGACTTCGTACTTGTCTCTCTGTCTCTTTCCCTATCACTCCTCTTACTTTCGGTTCTTGGTGGCTCCTGATGTACCACTTCCTTACTTGCCCTTCCCTTATTCTCCAAAAAAATTTCTTCTTTTGCTCTTCAGACAACTTTCCATTCTCTTCATCAGCCTTAGCTTGGAGTTCCCTTAACTGTTCTCGTTCTTCTACACTTAGGTCCTTTTTTACCCTTATATGATTCAGCTCTGTCGAATTTAATTTCCAGCTCACATTGGCTACTGCTTCTGCTGTTGATCTAAACTTTAGTTCCACTCTTAGTGGTCTCATCTCGCCCTTCTTATATATTCCTAACCTTCTCACCTCCTCCAGTTCTTTTACCCATCCATAACCCTCGTCTAAGTAATCCAGTATCCCCTTGACTTTCACAACATCCCTTTCCTTTCTTACCTTCATATCTGCCAGGTGCTCTTCCACATCTCCAAAGATTACTACACACTTACCTCTATCTATTGTCTCTCTCACTACCTTCTCTTTCTTCTTTAAAACTTGCACTACATTTTTTTCAAACTCTTTCTTTTCCTTTTCTCTCTCTTCCTTCTGCTCCTTCACAATTTCTTCAAGGGCTACCATCGTGGCACTCTCTACCCTTGTCCACTCATTTTTTACCTCACTAATTCCTTTTACTTCCTCACTCAGGTGGCCCTCATATTCCTTAAGCTGAGCCTTGAGTGCCACATTTTCCGACGCTAACTCGTCTACTCTGGCCATCACTGCCTCTAGGCTGTCACTTACTGGCCTAGGCCTATCCACCCCGCTAGTAACGCCACACATATCGGACAAAACTTCTACTTTAGCCCCTAACTATCTATCTATCTATCTATTGCCTGACGCCGCGATCCCCGAAGGGGTGGCCACGAACGAACCGCCCCCATGCACCTCTGTCCCCAGTCAGTCGACGCCCCTCCCCCCAACCAGCACCGCCTTCGTTCATGTAGTTCCTCACTCCATCCTTCCACCTCATATTCGGTCTACCTCTCCCCCTCTGTCCCTCCACCTCGCTCTCGTACACCCTCTTAGTCATTCTCTCGCTTTCCATACGTTCCATATGGCCGAACCATCTCAAGTTGTTCCTTTTCACACTTTCCAGCACATCTACCTCCACACCACACCTCCTTCTTACTTCCTCATTAGTCTGTCTATCCCTCCATGTAACTCCGCACGCACTCCTTAAGTAATTCATTTCTACTGCTCTCACTGATGTGAGATGTCCTGATGTCCTGATGTGGCGGCGTCTACGCCGTGGGGCCACCTCCCGAGGCTGCCAACCGCGGATGGCTGCCGACCCTCCACAGCCGAAGACAAAATCAACGACCAGTGGAGGAAAACCGGATGCCGGCCGCGGGGAGCAGTTTCGGGAGCCAAACCGTCACAACCATCCCCTGCCCCCTCCCTGGGGGCACGGGTCCTTGGAGCGGCTTCGGTCGCGCCGGGAATTTCCACACCTCTCACACCACACACACACATCACACAGTTTTTCCTACACCGAGAAATGACTCTCCGGCTGTCATTTCTCGAAGACTTCTTCTAGCCGGAGACATTGAGAGCAACCCAGGACCCACGTTCACATACATATGTCCAACTTGCTCAAAACCCATCACTTCGAGTCGCCATACTAAGGGTTCAGTTCTCTGCAATTCATGTGGGAACTGGACCCACTTCACCTGCACAACACTTGCCTCCAAGAAACACTACACAAACACCAGACCCCACGCTACCCTCCTCGCACCGCCCCATCACACTCCTTTGCTCCCCCTCCAAAGTCATGGAACGCCTAGTATTACAACTAATTACACCTGACCTACCCCTAGCTCCAACACAACATGGCTTTAGGCCACTGCACTCCACAAACACTCTTCTCACAGACCTTACACAAAGAGCTTTCGACGGCATCAATTCAGCTAGACCACCACACAGATCACTATTAGCCACACTCGACATTAGTAAAGCCTTCGATGCCATCCCCCGCCACAACCTAACAAACAAAATCTACAACACAAACATGCACAACAACACAAAACGGTGGCTGGCCAACTTCCTAGCAGGCAGATGTGCACACGTATCTTTTGCCGGTCAGTCATCTAAAATCAGAAACTTTCCAAACGGAGTCCCACAAGGATCCGTCCTATCGCCCGCACTCTTCAATCTGTACATGCACGATATAACTACACCCAATACGCCCCAAATAAACTTAGCCTCCTATGCAGATGACATAACACTCACATGCACACACCATGACCCAAAAAGAGCAACAGATCTCCTTCAACCCTATCTCAACACACTACATGGCTGGTGCACTACAAACAGACTTAATCTAGCCCCAGCCAAATCCACCGCAACCCTGCTCACAAGTTGGACAGGAGAACACGAATACATCCCTCAACTCACCATAAACAACACACCCCTAACACATACACACACACCCAAAATCCTAGGAGTAACATATGATACTCATATGACATTCAAACAGCACACCACAAACATTAAAAAGAAACTGACACCCAGACTTAACGCCCTCAGGTCACTTGCTCACACAAAATTTGGACACAACAAAGAAACTACCACCACAGTATATAAACAATACATAAGATCAGTGATGGAATACGCAAGCCCAGCCTGGGCTTCTAACCTAGCTGAAACACATCATAAGACCTTACAGACTATTCAAAACAAAGCCCTGAAGATCATTACAGGCTGCACAGCTACTGCACCCACAGATCACCTACATCAAGAAACCAAAATCCTCAAAGTCAAAGACCATCTGGACATGAGAGGCACTCAATTCCTGGCAGCAGCCTCCACGAACCAAGACCACCCACTAAACTACATGGCAACACACCCACAGACACCAAGAAATATCAAAACAACACCCAGCACACGGTATCACACACAATTATTGTCCTCTCTCCCTCCCTGCCCACCCCGAACCAACATCCAGAAGCACATCCATACTCATATCTCTCACCGATCCATCCACTCACTCACAGACAACACACAGCTGCATGCACGACCTCCCGAAATCCATCCTTCCGAATCCTCCCTTCCTCGCGAGGACAGAGTCCACCTGGCCAGGCTGAGATGCGGACACCGTCCAGCTCTCCTGAGCTATCAGAAGAGACTGGATGACTCCGTTGTCGACGCCTGCCCGGGATGTAACACAGCACCCCATACCATTAAACACATCATAGAAGACTGCATTTCACACAACCACTTACGCCAACAACACAATCTACACTCAATGAGAGCTCTGTGGGAAAGCCCGATCGTGGCCATGGCCTTTCTCAGGGACTCGGGGCTGTTCGGCCAGGCAGCTTAGGGAACAACAACAACAACAACAACTGCTCTCACTCTTGGTCTGAGTCTCTCAACCAACGTCCATGCTTCGCTTCCGTAAGTCAGTGTCGGGATTACCACACTGTCATGCAAGGACTTCTTCACTTCCATACTGACCACCCTATTTCTTGTTACTGCTTTTAGCGTTCCTACAACCCTCTTCCCCTGTTGTACCCTCTCCCGCACCTCTTCATCCATAGTCCCATCTTTACTCAACACACTGCCCAGATATTTAAACTAAGCCCCTAACTCCTTCCTCCAATTTTCCATCACTCCCCTCCATCTCACAAGACCCATTAATTGTTTTTTCATACTTGCCAACTGATCATCCTTGTCCTCGGTGATAAAGCCTTCAAATTCATAATCCTCCTCATCCCCAGCTAGGCTTTCACGCCTTCCCGCCATCGCGAGGTGGTCGTCTGCCAGCCTAAAAACAACAATCGCCCCACTATCCCATCTCACTCCAGGAACTGTTTTACTTAATCCATATTTTCAATTTCTTGGAATATCCAATTAAATCTGAATTGCTCATAAAACACCTAATTACTTATTGAAATGCACATATAAATTTCCGGGACAACACTTAGACACTTCTATCAACTTCACACAAGGTAACTCATTATCGGGGAGCAGCTGCGAGGTGTTGACAGCTCGGAGGTCGGCGGAACTGGAAATGTATGTATTTACTCAGGCCCATTCCCCATTTTTCCTTTTTTTGGGGGGGGGGGGGGGGGGTTAGCTAATTCAAGACAAAGCCCGAATAGGGACAACACAACATAAAACAATTAACACACAAAAACAAAATACAAATTCACAAACATCCAGGTCACCCAGGAGAAGACCCAGAGACCGGGGTCACCAAGGTCCCTCCAGCACTCCCCCGGCCCCCGACCACCAGGAGAGGTTCCGGTCAGCAGGCAGACATGCAGCGTAGTAGTAGTAGTAGTAATAAAATATTTTTACCAGACCCATTTCTTGATAAGTGTTTATGCTGTATGTGCTGTTATGCTTTATTTATTATGCACCTTTCTACACTGGGGTTCTCATGGGTCTTGTTGATGAGTGGACAAGATGTGGGCGATGATCTGTGTATGAGGGTGGTTCAGTTTGTCTTTATTAAGTCTGTATTGTGGAGTGACCCTATACAATTAATGAAAGATTAATGCAACTGCAGTAAGCCCAATGCAGTACAGTACTGTCTGTGTTAATAATATTTGTCCAACGTTCTGGTTGTAGTATGTGAGTATCGGTGCCATGGTCGGTGCTTGGAGGGGGTGACGCGGCAGTGTGCCAGCGTCCGAGCCAACCAAGAATCCTCCTTCATCCTCAAGATCTGTCCCGAGGTTGGTCTATCCGCGCAAAACTACCGCTGTGCCGAGTGTAGGCGACTTATTACCAATAGTGAGTAGCGACTTTTTGTGAATCCTCTTTTATTGGTGACTTATTACTAATAGTGAGTAGCGACTTTTTGTGAATCCTCTTTTATTGGTGACTTATTACCAATAGTGAGTAGTGACTTTTTGTGAATCCTCTTTTATTGGTGACTTATTACTAATAGTGAGTAGCGACTTTTTGTGAATCCTCTTTTATTGGTGACTTATTACCAATAGTGAGTAGCGACTTTTTGTGAATCCTCTTTTATTGGTGACTTATTACTAATAGTGAGTAGCGACTTTTTGTGAATCCTCTTTTATTGGTGACTTATTACCAATAGTGAGTAGCGACTTTTTGTGAATCCTCTTTTATTGGTGACTTATTACCAATAGTGAGTAGCGACTTTTTGTGAATCCTCTTTATTGGTGACTTATTACCAATAGTGAGTAGCGACTTTTTGTGAATCCTCTTTTATTGGTGACTTATTACCAATAGTGAGTAGCGACTTTTTGTGAATCCTCTTTTATTGGTGACTTATTACCAATAGTGAGTAGCGACTTTTTGTGAATCCTCTTTCATTGATGACTTATTACCAATAGTGAGTAGCGACTTTTTGTGAATCCCCTTTTATTGGTGACTTATTAATAGTGAGTGGATGGCTGTTATTGAATCAATTTTTTATTTTGTTTTTACTGTGTTGCTTTGGTATTTATTTTGTTCCTATTTCTTGTGTCAAAAGGCCTATTTGTTTATTACCAATAGTGAGTGGTTGGCTGTTATTGAATCTATTTTTAATTGTGTTTTTAATGAGTTGCTTTTGTTTTTCCTATTTCTATTTACTTTTTGTTTGTTTGTATTTTTCCCATGTCTTCTGTATGTTATGAGTTTTTTAATATGTTGTCCTTGTTTCTTTTTCTATTTTTTCCATGCCCCATTTATATGATTATATTTTAATGTGTTGTCTTTTATATATTTTATATACATTTCCATGCCTCTAGTTTTTGTTTACGTTCCTTTTTGTTTATTTCTCTCTCTATATACTGTATACTGTATATACTGTATATATATATATATATATTTTTTTTTTTGCCCTTGTTTTTAAGGGTTTTGTGATTGTGTTTAGTCTAAACAGTTCATTACCAATAGGGAATGACTGCTTTTAAAAAAAAATCCTTTAATTATTTTTTTTTCTCTTTTGGCACTTTGGTTTTGTGAATATTTTTTATTTTTTATTCATGTTAGCACTTTATAGCAAGCAGTGAGTATAGTCAGTGTTTATCTAGCTGACAGTATATTATGTCCTCATCTTGGTTACTCAGCTATTACGAAGATTTTGATTTGGTAGCGAAATATGTTGTTAATTATGAACACTTGGCAAGATTCCTTGCAACTCTCTCAGTGACCTAAATTTCTACAACAATGAAATAGAATGGGACAAAGTAAGATCAGAACTTGGGGAAACTGACTGGACGACTCTATTTAAAGAGAGAAATGTTGACGAAACCCTCGACGTCCTTCAGAAAAGATGCTTTGAGATCTGCAAGAACATTATACCGCCCAGGAAGAACAGGAAACAGAGAAAACAGATTCCGAGGGACAGAAAAATTCTAATGAAGAAGAGGACCAACAAACTAGCCAAACTCAAAAAGACTAGCCATACACCCAGTATCACCAAACTGAAAGGAGACCTCGAAGAAATAGAATGGAAACTAATCCAATCGCACAAAGATGAAAGAACCCGGGAAGAATTTCGAGCAGTTTCAAACATCAAAGTGAACAGCAAATATTTCTATGCCTATGTAAAAAAGAAGCTCAAGAATACTTCAAAAATAGGACCACTCATTAAAACCACTGGAGAACTTGAGAGCGACCCTAGTGAAATTGCCAGGATGCTCAAACAACAGTACAAAAGCGTCTTCAGCCCCCCAAATGTAGAAAAAAAAATCAACAACCCAAATTCTTTCTTCGACGAAGCTCCAGGGACGCCACATCAACTCTCTTCGATAGAGGTTACAATAAACGACATAATATCGGCCATTGACAAGATTGCACCAAACTCTGCAGCAGGACCAGATGGCTTTCATGCCCAGCTTTTGAAAAACTGTAAACATCAGCTAGCCTTGCCACTAAAGCTGCTGTGGAGTAAGTCCCTTCAAGCTGGCTATGTACCAAATGCCCTGAAAAATGGTACAATCACACCTATCCACAAAGGAGGGAGCAAAGGCATAGCCAAAAACTACCGACCGGTGGTGCTGACATCTCATCTTATAAAGATAATAGAAAGAGCAATAAGATCAAAGATGGTTAGCTTCTTGGAAGACAGAGAAGCATTCAACAATGGCCAACATGGCTTTAGACAAGGCCGCTCCTGCCTTTCACAGCTGGTATCCCACTACGAGAACATTTTGCAGGACACACAATATGGGGCAAATGTCAACGTCGTATACCTCGACTTTGCCAAAGCCTTTGATAAAGTAGACCACGGGATTCTCCTACACAAAATCAGGGCACTCGGAATATGTGGAGAACTCGGAAAATGGCTACACAGTTTTCTTTCCGACAGAAAGCAAAGAGTGACTGTTCAAGGGAGCCTATCGGAAGCAAGCAGTGTCGTCAGCGGTGTTCCACAAGGCTCAGTTCTGGGTCCCCTACTATTCCTCATCATGATAGGGGACATCGACAGAGACCTGGAACACTCAACAGCCACATCCTTCGCAGACGACACCAGAATTATGAAGAAAATCGGCACACAACATGATTCCCAGCTTCTGCAGCAAGACTTGGACAGAATCCTGAGGTGGGCAGAAGTAAACAACATGGCACTAAACGAAGACAAGTTTGAGCTTTTGCGGTATGGGAACCAAGAAGCACTAAAGAACTCCACAAACTACAACTGTGGCCAACAAGGAATCACTGCCAAGGAAGTGGTCAAAGATCTAGGAGTAAGTATGAGCAACGATGCCTCCTTCTCTCATCACATAAACCAAACAACATCAACTGCAAGACAACTAGCAGGCTGGATCCTGAGGACCTTCCAAACAAGGAGTGAGAAGTGCATGCTGACTCTATGGAAGTCACTGGTTCTACCACGATTAGAATATTGCTGTCAGCTCTGGTCTCCCCAAAAAGTATCAGAAATCACAGAAATTGAAGCCCCGCAGAGGACGTTTACCAGCAAGATCCACGGGATTCAACACCTGAACTACTGGAAGAGACTCAAGGAGTTGCAGCTATATTCTCTTCAGAGACGCAGGGAGTGATATATTATAATCTATGTTTGGAAGATTTTAGAAAAAAGGGTCCCAAACACAAGTATTCAAGAAACAAACCACCAGCAGCGAGGGAGGTTGTGTTATGTGAGGACCACTCCTGGATCAACTCACAGAATCAAAACCCTGATTCACCACAGCTTCACCTACAGTGGAACAAGACATTTCAACTGCATCCCAGCCACACTGAGAAACATGAAAGGGGTGTCTCCTGACACCTTCAAGAAGCATTTGGATGCATGGTTGGTCAAAATACCTGACCAGCCACCAACACCAGGATACCCCAGTTCCAACTCCAACCGACTTCTAGATTGGAGCATAGAAGAAAAGGAGCTGCCTGGTTGCAGTGGAGCCCCAGCTCAGCTGCGTCACTAACTGACGGAATACAACAAAGTGTAACAAAGTGTATTATAAGATTCAGAGACATAGTAGATTCATATATTTCCATCAAGTATTGAGAAATGAGATACTAAGAGTTTCAATGTACTGCCAGCTGGATTAAAACAGACTACAGTGTATAGTAGACATCTCAATACCCTAGGTAAGTATACTGTACTGTAGACAGCTGTTTACAATGTCTCACTTTACTTATTTTTGTTTTCCTACTGTCCATGTCCCTATATTTCATTTTTCTATTTTTCTCTTGGCACTTTGCTAGATGTATGTGAATTTGTGTTTTGTTTTTGTGTTTTGTTGTTGTGTTGTGTTACCCCTGTTTGAGCTGTCTCGAGTCGGCCACCCCCAGCTAAAAAAAAAAAAAAATTACCGTACCATATTTGCCTGAGTATATACAGTAGATAGATAGATAGACTTTGCTTTTGAGAGTTTTATGTGTGTGTTTTTATTAATGTTGGCACTTCTTGGCGAGCAGTGAGTATTAGACACCCTTGCCGATAGGCCTCTACTCGGCGCCTGCAAACTTGACAATAATCTTGATCCCATTGTATCTCAAAAGGGAATAGAATAAACGGGCTGTAAATTTCCACACCTATTGCCTGATTAACTCTTCCCAAATTATAGAAATATTTGCTCGATTGCTCTTATTTTAGTTTTAGTTTTAAGAAGTTAGGGTCACGATTTCTGTCAAGTTTACCGGAGCTGGGTATAATGAGTTGACTGCTATTTCCCTTTTATTATTTTGTTCTAATGTGCTTCTGAGGGTTTAATGTGTTTTTTATTGCCTGGTGTTGGCACTTTGTAGCGAGCAGTGAGTACCGTAGATATCTGTTATATTTTCATTAGTTTAATTGATTTCATTAATTGGTTTAGATGCTTATGTTCTGGGTGTGGTGTCCCGAGTTCGAATCCCGGGAGGACCATATGCTTTCATTAGTTTATTCAAGTACATTGGGGTTTGTAATTGATGATTAATGTTAAGAACGGGGTGTTACTTATTAATTCTGTTTATTTGTAAGTTAATTGGTGGTTTGGTGATAAAATGACTAGATGTTTCATTACCATTAGCTTTAGTTGTTGTTGTTGTTGTTCCCTAAGCTGCCTGGCCGAACAGCCCCGAGTCCCTGAGAAAGGCCATGGCCACGATCGGGCTTTCCCACAGAGCTCTCATTGAGTGTAGATTGTGTTGTTGGCGTAAGTGGTTGTGTGAAATGCAGTCTTCTATGATGTGTTTAATGGTATGGGGTGCTGTGTTACATCCCGGGCAGGCGTCGACAACGGAGTCATCCAGTCTCTTCTGATAGCTCAGGAGAGCTGGATGGTGTCCGCATCTCAGCCTGGCCAGGTGGACTCTGTCCTCGCGAGGAAGGGAGGATTCGGAAGGATGGATTTCGGGAGGTCGTGCATGCAGCTGTGTGTTGTCTGTGAGTGAGTGGATGGATCGGTGAGAGATATGAGTATGGATGTGCTTCTGGAAGTTGGTTCGGGGTGGGCAGGGAGGGAGAGAGGACAATAATTGTGTGTGATACCGTGTGCTGGGTGTTGTTTTGATATTTCTTGGTGTCTGTGGGTGTGTTGCCATGTAGTTTAGTGGGTGGTCTTGGTTCGTGGAGGCTGCTGCCAGGAATTGAGTGCCTCTCATGTCCAGATGGTCTTTGACTTTGAGGATTTTGGTTTCTTGATGTAGGTGATCTGTGGGTGCAGTAGCTGTGCAGCCTGTAATGATCTTCAGGGCTTTGTTTTGAATAGTCTGTAAGGTCTTATGATGTGTTTCAGCTAGGTTAGAAGCCCAGGCTGGGCTTGCGTATTCCATCACTGATCTTATGTATTGTTTATATACTGTGGTGGTAGTTTCTTTGTTGTGTCCAAATTTTGTGTGAGCAAGTGACCTGAGGGCGTTAAGTCTGGGTGTCAGTTTCTTTTTAATGTTTGTGGTGTGCTGTTTGAATGTCATATGAGTATCATATGTTACTCCTAGGATTTTGGGTGTGTGTGTATGTGTTAGGGGTGTGTTGTTTATGGTGAGTTGAGGGATGTATTCGTGTTCTCCTGTCCAACTTGTGAGCAGGGTTGCGGTGGATTTGGCTGGGGCTAGATTAAGTCTGTTTGTAGTGCACCAGCCATGTAGTGTGTTGAGATAGGGTTGAAGGAGATCTGTTGCTCTTTTTGGGTCATGGTGTGTGCATGTGAGTGTTATGTCATCTGCATAGGAGGCTAAGTTTATTTGGGGCGTATTGGGTGTAGTTATATCGTGCATGTACAGATTGAAGAGTGCGGGCGATAGGACGGATCCTTGTGGGACTCCGTTTGGAAAGTTTCTGATTTTAGATGACTGACCGGCAAAAGATACGTGTGCACATCTGCCTGCTAGGAAGTTGGCCAGCCACCGTTTTGTGTTGTTGTGCATGTTTGTGTTGTAGATTTTGTTTGTTAGGTTGTGGCGGGGGATGGCATCGAAGGCTTTACTAATGTCGAGTGTGGCTAATAGTGATCTGTGTGGTGGTCTAGCTGAATTGATGCCGTCGAAAGCTCTTTGTGTAAGGTCTGTGAGAAGAGTGTTTGTGGAGTGCAGTGGCCTAAAGCCATGTTGTGTTGGAGCTAGGGGTAGGTCAGGTGTAATTAGTTGTAATACTAGGCGTTCCATGACTTTGGAGGGGGAGCAAAGGAGTGTGATGGGGCGGTGCGAGGAGGGTAGCGTGGGGTCTTTGTTGGGTTTGGGGAAAGTGATGATGATACCATGCTTCCAAATGTCTGGTATTGTGTTGTGTGAATAGCTGTAGTTTGATATGTTAGTGAGTGCTTGTATGCCTTGTGGTCCCAGGTGTCTGAGGTGTATGTTGCTTATGTTGTCTAGGCCACAGGCGGGTGAGTGCTTGAGATTGTTGATGATATGCTTTGTCTGGTGATTGGTGAAGGGTGTATAGTCAGGGTCTGTGGGGAATTGTCTCTTACGTCGGATGACACGTCGGTCGTCTTTGTGAGGTTTTAGGTGGCTGACATGTGAAAAGTGATTGATGAGAGTGTTTGCTTGTTGTTTACATGAAGGAGTAGAGTCTGTTGTTGTGATTGCAGCATGTGATTTTGTTGTGTTGCTGTTGGAAAGTGTGATGCTGTTTAGTGTTTTGTATAGTTTTTTGGGGTTTGTTTTGTGATCAAGTGTTTGTAGGAAGTTATTCCAATTTAGTTTTTGTTGTTCTTGTATTTTATTGTTAGTTTGGGTGTTGAGTGCTTGAATTTGTTGTGTGATGTCTTGTGTGTGGGGTGCTGGGGAGTGTTTCAGTATGTCGCGTTGTCTGATGAGGTTTTGAATTTCTGGTGTGAAATTAGCTTTAGTTTACACGCCTACAGTACAGCTATCCCATGGGCAGTGCCACTCAAGGGATCACTGATAGCATTAGAAATAAAATATATGAGACTCGACAACTTAACTGAAATCCATGCTAAACACAGCAAACGAAACATTAACCAAAGTCTCAACACAATTCTCAGACAATATTATACAGCTTAAGACATGTCATACATACATACGGGTTTAAAGACCGCAACCGCCCACAGTGAATGTGGCTTCCATGGGACAATCACAGTACTGCACACAGTGCACAGCAATCATAACACGGTGGCTACAGTCTTTACTGCAGCACAGTACAACAAAGTGAGAATTTAACCCTTCCTCCCCAGGCTCGCCTTCTAAATGACAGCACTGAGAGCCCGGGGGATATGGCCGAAAAACTTTGTAATAAGCTAGCCCTATCTTTGTTATTTTAACTGCTACAGAATTCACACACATCTCAAAACGTAGCCCTCTTTCGTATCTGTAAACTGGCATTGAGTAGAGCTCTCTAGGTCAACTGGTTCAGTTGTGATGATGATTTCCATGGAGAGAGATTCGATGCGATGTTAGCAATATCAGACAATAACAAAGACTTGTTCTTGTTCTCCAAAACAATAACAACAAAAGTCGGACTTCTCCTTCTTGTTTTGAAAGGTGCGCATCGCTCCGACCGGCTTGTTTACATACGGTTCGACGCACGGCTTTCAAACTACGCTTAATAGGCTATCAAGCTTACTGATTTTAAAATGACACCCGGGCTCCTGCCCATCTGCCGCGGTGTCATTTTCAAATGACAACCGGGCAGGAGGGGTTAAAGGGTAAAGAATATACTGTATCTGTAATGCCCTCGAAAATATCCCGCAACCCCAATAATGTACTACCCGAGTTGACGTCAGGTATAGTGTAAAATAGTCGTTGATGGGAAGTCCAATAAACTCATCACGTGAAACACCACGAGACTATCACTTGGTTCTTACAAATCGGACTAAGGTTACTATACTTTCGTATGTCCGTGGTAGTACAGTGGGTTAGCGCGCGGGCCTGGTTGACTATGGGGGTCATGGTCACTAACCAGGGTTCGAATCCCACCCAAGGCATCTCAAAATCTATGGGTTTTTAGGAGGGTTAAACTCCCTTCAGAGGTTCGAGCCCCGCGCCAGGCCCCAGGGAAGGTTGACCCTAAGTGGGCCTGGGGAGTTGTCAGGACAGAAAAATTCCCTTCACACCCAGCATTTCAGTATCAATTAACCCTCTTACTGGCGGGTGCCCAACCCCGAAAGGGGTTGAAATAGGGGAGCTATCCCCCCGCCAAAGGCGGCTTTCTAGGGCCTTTTCTAGCTGATGCTGAGAGGATTGGGTTCTAGTCATGTGGTGATGGGCTGGTCTATCAGAGTGAGAGCTGAGCAATCTCTGCCATACCCATAGCTTACTCTGACTGTTCCTTTAACTTATGTATTTTCTAGATCTCAAGTGACGGCATCTCTTCCGTGGATTGACCTCCCAATCTACCAAGATTGGAAGCCAAAGCGTCACATTTTTCCCTTGCCCCTCAACTTTCTCTTCATAATTGCTGAGGGGCACAGGGCCCTGGGTGGGGCTTTGGTTTCCCGGGCGTTTCCACACCCTCCTTAGCTCCCTGCCATGGAGTGGCTTCGGTCACCGAGGCTTTATTGTGGTCAGCGGGGAGGGTTCTGTGGGGGCACTCGGTTATGGCCTTGGAATTGCTCGGGGCCTTGGGGCTGTTCGGCCAGGCAGCTTGGGGAACAACAACAACAACAACCCTCTTACTTCCATAAACCCTTCCTAATCTAAATATAATTGTCTAATATTTGCCCGAATAAACTGTCAAATCATCATATCATGATCCTCAAGGGGTTCAAAAAATCCTTACAGCTTAAAGTCCTTAAATCTAAAAATATAATTGAGAGGTACCTGTAGTCTACTGGATAATTGTGTTGGTGGTGTAATGGTTTAGATGCTTATGTTCTGGGTGTGGTGTCCCGAGTTCGAATCCCGGGAGGACCATATGCTTTCATTAGTTTATTCAAGTGCATTGGGGTTTATTATTGATGATTAATGTTAGGAACGGGGTGTTACTTAATACTCATGGTAGTGTTTTGCTTATCAGGTGTTGTTTTTATTTAGTGTTTTATTGCCATACTATTTTTACTGTCTGATTGTATTCATGCACTGCAGTAATTGGAAGCATTCTTTTGTTTTTAATATATTTGCTTATATCTGTTGGATCTCTTTAACTTAGATTCAATAAGAAGCTTGTTTTGAGTTTATTAGGATATTGCTTTTTTTTTTAACCAACAAATATTAAACATGTTGCTATGTTGAATGGCGATTCCTTGAAAAAAGATCGAGCGATCATTACTTAGAAGAAACAACATGATCGCCAATCATCACTACCGTCTCAAATGGCATCATTGACCACACATGTCATGCCTGAAACTCACAAGTGGTCAATTGTACATGCTCGTCTTATTTAATCTGAGTTACTAAGATCCTTCTGATTGATTTCATTTGCTTATCTCCTTAGGTATGTAGTTAGGTATGATGGTAATTTATCCTTGCCGGCTTATTTACCTAACTATCTACCCAAGTGTCACCCGCATGTGTTTCCCGCGTGTCTACTTTACTTGTTTACATTATTAATTCCCGCATGTCGACCATTATTTCTTATTTATTTAGGTTTATTTCTTTCTTTATTTATTTTTTATTTTTTTGCTGTCACTGTCTAACGCACCCATCTCAACTTTTCAGACTTCACACATATTGCAAAGAGCGGAGGCAAGGGATGCAAAGGTATTGGCCATGTTCATCGGTGTATTATGCTATTGAAATTTGGGGTGTATTTATTTATTGTAATTAGGTCAGAAATCTTAATCACAAACCTCTTATAACTCAGCAGAGATTAGAGCAATAAATTGTACGAATAGTTCTACCATTTGGGGAGATGATGATGACGAAGATTTTATTCTAGCCTTCTGACCCTTTGGGGAAACTCAACCAGGATATACAGTAGGTGTGGAAATTTACAGCCCATTTGCGAGTTATAAGAGTTTCAAAGGTAAAGATTTCTGGCTAAATTAGAGTGAATAGACTAATAGTAGCTTGAAGTTGAGAATGTAGATCGAAGGAATAGAATCGTGTACCGTTAGTTATGTACAGTCGCGCTAATAAGTCATGTCCCAGCTGCCATTATGTTTGGCTTGCTCTGTGCTGTATTAATGTCTGTCAGATGTTGAATAGGGTGGGGAAGTGTAGGAAAATGTTTGTATATTTCAATCGATGTGAAGAAATTAAGTTTAGATATTGCTGATACTGTACCTATTATTGATCAAAACATAGTTAGTGCCGAGACATCACTTATTAGCGCGACTGTACATTATTGAAGGGAGCTAAAGATTGGTAATACCGTAATAATGGTAGTTAGATCATTGAAGGGACTTAGTCTTTGGTAATATAGTTATGGTATATTGAACAGGGCTGCCTGGGGTGCCGCCATTAGGATATGACACTGGAACCAAGCATTCGGTCTTTATATTGTGTATGGATGTTGGTATTCGTTATGTTGATTGCTCCGTTTATAATGTGTCAGTTTAGAGTCATGACGCATCTTCAATATCAAGAGGTTGAACAGATTGAAATTTTGTTGCTCAAACAAGAAAGCTACAGTATTATTATTTGTGTAGCATATAATTTTTAGAGTTTTCAGTGGGTCTATCTATTAAGTATACAGTATTATGTAATTGAATTACCATATCTTAATAGTTGATAATGGCAGCTAATATGAAGCTAGAGGAAGTTTTTTTTAGGAATAATGTGAGTGGGCATATAATAATGTTATAATTGTTAGAATGGCTGACTCTTATGATGATTATGTACTAAATGTTTGATCTCTTTCTTAATTGAGAACTAAAGTTTCCTCAGTATTGCTCTAAAATATGCCGGCTCGTGTGAAGTATTGCAAGCCCAAGCACTATAAAACACAGTACCGGTATATGTATTGTATGCTAGAAGTCCTGCAGTATTTATTTCATTGGATTGTTTTTGTAAGTTCTTGATAAACCGTGCTACTGCAACTTAAAGCTATAGTCAATTTCATTTCAGCTGACAGTAAACTGAACCCCTTGGTATTGATTCCTCAAAACTTAATGGAGAAAATGAAACTGTTATGTGCCTGTGATATGTTAATAATAGTTATTATGTTCAGGTTACTTATATAGCGCCATTTCTCTCTAGCCCTCGCTCCGAGATTCAATAGCGCTCGACCAAAGTTTATTAACAGACACTATTACCCATTTCCTTGCTCAAGGGAAACAGTACCGGCTACCAGTGTATGCGAAAGACCTTCATGCCTGAGCGTGGGATTGAATTCTGGACATCCGGGCTGGGAGCCCGAGACGTTATCCTTTACACTACCGAGCCGGTATTGTGCCAAGCATTCATAGTTAACAACATACAGTATTTCACTACAAAATCTTTGTAATTCCTGAGTAATTATAATGTAAAACTTGTATAATAAACAAACCAAAACCGGAACGGCATAATATAAAGACCACATATCAAAATTACCAATTAATTAAGATGGCAATATGGCAATTTACCGTCAGCTGAAATATAAAACCCCGGTTCCTCCACAATTACAGGCTTGCTATCGCTCGCCAGGAAAGAAATCGACACGTAAAGTCTTAATATTGGCAAAGAAATGGGGCGAAAGATTTTAAAATCGACAAACTACAGTACTGTAATGGGGCGAACGTCATAAAATCTGAAAACTAATGGAATGACCCATCTCCCCTTAAAATGATATGTGTATGTATGTGTATGTGTGTACATAAAGCTCCCACTAATCTTTGTGTCTCCGTTTTAGCCCATCCCAAGGGTATCTCTTGCTTCGGTGACCCCTTCAGAACAGGTGAAATCCCCACCCCGCTCCACCTGTACCCTCGTTACTGTAGAGCCTCTCTCATTCCACTCTAATTGGATAAGTGCCACTGAATTAGCAAACTTAAGATATATAACTTGAAAACGAACTCAACGGTTATTGATCAAATCAATTTATGCGAACTCATCAAAATAATAACTATCAAAATGACAACACACTAAACAAAATCTATATGTGGAAAATGCTTTTAAATTTATCGGAAATTAAACTTTGAAAATAACAAACTTATAATATCCACATATCTGTAAACAAATGTATTGCCGAGTTTTCTCCACTTGCACTGTGTGAGTCTTCTGTATCTTTTCGGAACTCACAGTTAGGTCAAAGTCAAAGACAAACTAGTGCACGAGTAGGCTACTGGTAATGCATCGAAATAATATTTAAAAGAAATTATTTAATATCATATATATTTACCTTGTTATTTAAAAACATCTGAAGAAAAGATTAGACTTTTTCAGACAAAAAGCATATTTAAGTCCAATCTATGTATCTGATGCCAGAAAAGAGAATAGTATATTATTAGAGAGTGGAATTAGAAGGGATTATTTTTATGGAGCTTGGTGTCTGCGCCTGTGCCAATGATTGTAACCCTCACGGCTGGTGTGCCAAACTCACCCTGCCTAGAATGATCTGCCTGCCATACTTCCACTTACTCTATGGTCCGTATTCCTCAACAAACCCCATCATTGTCCATATTAATAGCTAAATTATGCTGTATTCCTTAGCCAGTCAATATGATACGTTAGTTGTTGTAATTGTTGTTGCTGTTTCCCAGGCTGTCTGGCCGAACAGCCCCAAGGTCCCGAGCAAGGCCAAGGCCATAATCGAGCGCCCCCACAAACCCCCTCCCTGCTCACCACTAATAAAGCCCAGGTGACCGAAGCCACTACAAGGCGGGGAGCTGAGGAGGGTGTGGAAATGCCCGGGATACCAAAGCCCCACCCAAGGCCCTGTGCCCCTCAGCAATTATGAAGGGAAAGTTGAGGGGCAAAGGAAATTGTAATGATATGTACTGGAAAATTATTACAGTACAGGTCTCCCTCGATTTACGATTGGGTTACCTTCCTGAAAACCCCATCTTAAATACAAAATTGTATAGCAAACCCTGAAATTAATGGGTTAAATGGGGATGCATTCTGGGAACAGCCAAAACCCAAACACAAACACCAAAAAACCTATAATAATATCGTAAATCAGGGCATTGGATAGTGAGGGAGACCTGTACTCCCTTTATAATTGCAACAACATATAATATTAACTGGTTAGGCATCAATCAAAACTACAGTATTTTTTTTTTTTTTTTTTTCTACCGGTATATTCCAACTTACTCCCTCTCGGGCATAGGCTGAGAGCCTGTACATTCAACTGTTCAAAACGGTGAAGCATGTGAGGTCTCGTTCCAGTCTTGGGAGTGAGACATGTGAAGCTGCAACCAGCCTTTGCCATCTTGCCTTCACATATATATGGAGCTGCTTCGCCTTCGTGATTCACTTGCTCACCCCCAAGAGTCGGACCCTCACTTTCAGAACGCCACCTGTTGAGCAATTAACTCGCTAGGCATTGCCCCCCTATAACCTATTATGATTATGGAAATATTCATACAGTGCTATTTAATCAGGGAACAATAAGGGTATTTATTTGGCGTTTCGGTGGGCTTTGTGGTAATGCACTGATACTAGGTACAGCACAAATTCCATCCCAATAATATCTTCCCATTAAACTAATTAAGGAAAAAAAATAAAAATAAAATTGGGATTCAAACCTGGGACCATTGGATTACCAGTCCAGTGGCAAGACCACTCCACCACACCTCCCCTACCCTACCGATATGGTGGGATTTGTTTTTTTATGGACCTAATAAGTACTATTCTCCACACAAGTTTTGTTCCTATTCTTTTTAGTAATCAGAGGTTGGGACAGAAAACAAATTGGGAAGGAGAGATGATGATAATGGTGAAGTATTTTTATACTAACCTTCTGAGCCAGAGCCCTCTTAAGGCTACTAGTGTGGGAAGAAGGGAGGGATTGGGTCACATTTAGTTGATCACTATCTGTGGTGTATTGGATAATACGCTCGGCTCTCAACCGAAACAACTCAAATTTATATCCTGAGTAGGACAAGAGGGATGGTCAGTCTCTTCACACCCAATGTTTCTGTTCCCCTAAATAGAAACTTGGATTAGTTGAACTTTTTGACATTCCATTGAGGGAAACTGTGGAATCCTGAATAATATGCAGTAGCCTTTGTCTACAGCTGGGTAGCTCACTCACCACAAGCTTTATTGGGCAAACGGAGATGAACACTTCATTGAAGTACAAGTCCCCTAATTTAATTTATGAGAGAATAGAATATTCTATGGGGAATAGTACTGTACTATATTTTCTATTGATGTCAGAAGTTTCTCATGCTGACCTACTGGATTCTTCTGTATTTTTTTACGGAAGACCGCTGGGGTGATTGCCACATAACCAATCCACTTATCTAATGAAGAATTTATACCCGCATGACAGAAAAAGGTTATACTATATTATAACGATAACTGATTCAACTCTCTTCAGGAGAGAGTTGAAACCTTTTTAAATAATGTGGGTATGATTTTTGTCATTCAAGTATTCACAGTATTCTGAATTTCCTTCCCAGACTGAATTAAACTCAGGCCAACTTCAGTAGCACTATTACATCTCGTGCAGTTTTCACCATACACTGACCGTTCACTAAGCTACAGTAGTGCCATTACAAAGATTAGTTGTAACATAAACAAGATAAATTAAAAGGACGGAACCTGTAGGCTAACTGCAAAAACCAGTAAAACAAAAAATGAGGAACAGTTTTATGAAGACGCAGTTTGAGGGTTAAGTGAGTGTGAGGTGGGTGGAATTTCTCTAACCAACTTATTTCCAGTGGCTCTGAAATAAAAAATGTAGATGAAAATTTGGCTTATGTGATACGTATTGGCCAAAAATTGTACAATGCATGACCTGTCTGATGGGATAGAGCCAAGTGCATTAGATTCTCTGCAATGTTGGGATGGACTCAATACTGTGCTTCAGTGGTCTGTTGCGTGTCTGTGTTCGTACTGTGATAAAAAAATGTATGTCAAATTTATCAAGATTCCTTTGTATTGTACAGTGAAACCTGAGTATATACCAGTCTTGATACTCCATGTCTTCCACTGTACTGTACATGTTTCTCTAGCCTTGTTTTGGGTTAGTATGTCTGTTTCTCCGTGGTTGTGTTGGTGATGGGTGTGGTTGTTGTAGTTGTAGTTGTAGTTGTTCCCCAAGCTGCCTGGCCGAACAGCCCCAAGGCCCCGAGCAGGGCCAAGGCCATAACTGAGCACCCCCACAGAACCCTCCCTGCCGACCACAGTAAAGCCTGGGTGACCGAAGCCACTCCATGGCGGGGAGCTGAGGAGAGTGCAGAAACGCCCGGGAAACCAAAGCCCCACCCAGGGCCCTGTGCCCCTCAGCAATTATGAAGAGAAAGTTGAGGGGCAAAGGAAAAATGTGACGCTTTGGCTTCCAATCTTGGTAGATTGGGAGGACAATCCACGGAAGAGACGCCGTCACTTGAGATCTAGAAAATATATAAGTAAAAGGAACAGTCAGAGTAAGCTATGGGTATGGCAGAGATCGCTCAGTTCTCACTCTGATAGACCAGCCCATCACCACAGGTGGGTGTGGTAGTGATTCCTTGCTGTGCTGTCTCTTCTTGCATAAGCTGTTGGATTATAGCCCATATTCCTAGACAAACCCCATCATGGTCGGTGGTAATTACTATAATTTTAGTATAACTCTAGCCAGTCAATATGATATTCTATAGCTTTTTTTTCCAGCTGACGGTAAACTACAATGTCCTCTCCATATTTACTCAGCTATTACTAAGATATTGTGGTGAAATATACTGTCAGTTATGAAACCTTGGTATTTTTAGGATACAGAGACATAGTAGTTCCATATTTTTCCAGTAACTATCAAAAAATCAGCTACAAAGGGATTCAGTTTACCAGCAGCTGAAAAAAAATAGACTACAGTACTGTATAGTTGTTATATTTTAGGAGAGTACTGTAATAATGTTCTAGTACTTCTCATTGCAATTACAACATCTAGCATATCATATTGACTGGCTAAGAATATGGTAAAACTACTGGCACAGGCCGTAGCACAGTTGATAGAGAATATTCCTACAAACCGAGAGGTCGAGGGTACATTGCTCGGGCCAGCCAATGTGCGTTATTGGCAGACGACAGTGCTGTTGGTGGACGGCGTGGTCTAGCTCTGTGGCAACTGTACACTGAAGTCCCTGATCATCAGGGCACCCACCCTAGCCCAGCTCTTGAGCAGGGAGTGCATGGTAGTAAAAACAGCTTCACTGTATAATACTGTATAGTGTACAATACCATTGACATTGATGGGTTTTGTCTAGGATTAAGGGCTATATTGTCAATATTGATATCGGTTGAAAGGCTGTTCCTTGTTTTGCACAGATATTCCAGGCTACCTGCTGGAGTGTTATAAGTTCTGCAAGTGGTGCCCCGAGTTAGAGTCCCGGGAGGATCACATGCTTTCATTAATATATATTGGGGTGATTAATGTTAAGAACGAAAATTTATTAAGAGTACCTGATGGCCGCTCTTTATAATTGGGTTAATTTAATCATGATTTGGATAATTTAGTTAGATATTTAAATAATATTTTAAAAGGTAAAATCTCCAGCAATATAACAAATTATAAAACGAAGCACCGTATTCACTGTACAATTGCCCAGATGTATGATGCCTTGCTTCATCAAGAAGCTTCCCAAAGGGATAGCCATGGCAGAAACCACTTCCAAGTTCCCTTCCCAGAAAAAACAAATGTGAGCTCTCGTGAATTCACTTGGAGAATTGGCGCTCATGACAAATACAACACCCAGCATAATATTTTGTTTATTATCATTATTATTATTATTATTATTATTATTATTATTATTATTATTATTATTATTACTACGCACTCCATAATGCTCTTTACATTATGTGGTTTTGTCTGATTCTATCCATCTTTGTGTTTGATCTTTGCATGGCATGAAGACAGGTGTTGTAGTTCACAGTAGACGTTTATCACCGGCACTGTATAAGGGGGGTGACCTGCTTTTCTCTTTCTGGGTTGTATCCATTGGGCCCCATTCAGCTTACTGTTTTAAGACATTAATCCCTATCCAGGTGTCGATTTTTTCCTGGCGAGCGATAGCAAGCCAGCATTTTATGGAGAAATCCGGCTTCGCCGGAGAAATTTTTCTATCGAAAAATGTACAAATTTAACCAGCTTTCTAACTCATTATCCAAAATATGGGGCTTGCTATCGCTCGCCAGGTATAAATCGACACCTGGATGGGGATAAATGTCTTAAAACAGTAGGCTGAATGGGGCCGAATGAATACAACCCAGGGAAAGAAAAAAAGCAGGTCACCCCCCTTAACCCTTACAAGATACCATGACGCATTTATTTTATGTATTCTGGCTATTATCGACAATTTTATGCAAATTAGGAAGGGTATATGGAAGTCAGAGGGTTAATTGAGATCGTCTTTACCCATTTTTTTTGCTCTCGTGAATCCTCGAAGGAGGAGATACGGGCGCTATATACTGTAAGTAACCAGACGATTATTATTATTATTTTATTTTAATTCCCGCAGGATCTGTGGGAATTAAAATAAAATAATAAATAATTAGTGGAGACCTATGAGAGTTCCATATGGAGCTCAGTGGTCTGGTTAATCTGCTCTACTTAACTAACTAACTAACCCACAGAACCTTCCTAAGATGTATAAAACCGTTTAATGATAGCCAGAATAAACCGTGAAGATGCATTGAGTAGCATGATCTTAGTACTGTATGATATGTTGTGCACTGTTCACCATCGTCACCTTCACCATAATGTACAGTCGTGATGAGTAAATTATGGACAATTTTAGGACGACCAATTAACCACTTGTGAGTTTTTAGTCTATAAGGAAGTTGGAGCCGTGGCCATTAATATTTAGCAGAATTATCAGCTAAAATTTTGTCATAATACATTCATAAATATATATAACCAAATTGATCATACTTTTTATCCATCAGAAACCCACATTATTATTGCATTTTTCTTTAACCCCTTATTGGTGGCGCTCGACTTAAGTCGTGCACCAATTTGCAGCAAGTTAGGAGCATTATTAAGGCTTTTAAAGGGTTAAAATCGAGTGCAAATGACCGGGAGCACAGCGGGCCAGACAGCCGACTCCCAGGGCTTACCGCCGCCCATTAACTCATGTTCCCTATGTTCTCGAGAGGCCGGCAGTGTAGCCAGTAGTGAGCATACTGTAGCTGGGAAAAATATACCGATATATGCTAAACTCCCATGTTCGTGGCATCACTGCAAGAGAACCACGAGTGCTACGTAGCTCGTTCTGGTCTCATTTTGAAGCTTTTAGTGCCTAGTTTTTTGCTAAATATTTGTTTTTTTCATGCAGATGCTTGATTTATCATGCAGGAGGGCCTGAATATGCCCAAATGAGCCCAAAACACCCCGCTAAACAAGGGTTAATATCGATGTTCACGGCTCCAACTTCCTTATAGCCTGAAACTCGCAAGTGGTTAATTATGATACTGTACAGTAGCTCAAATAAGTCATGCAATTTACCATCAGCTGGAAAAACTTGCTTGTCTTTATCATCGGGAGGTGTTAATTTACTCTTTATCACTACTATACACTAACGAGCCATAGTGATTATACTGTGCATCATTTGAATCTGTATCAAACCCAAAGTACAGTAAACCCCCGTTATTTCGGACTCTTTTTACTCGGAAACCCGTACTTCTCGGAATGGCATCAGCCTCTCGGACATGTCCCTGTAGATCTCGGCAATTTCCGAGTTGGACGGGATTTGTGTCCGGTTTACAGTGTTCTCTCACTCGGTTTTAAGTGTTTTTAGGACGAATTGAAGCCTTTGCCTTATAACTATTGTGTTAATATTAATTATTATGTACTTTACTGTCACTGACAACATAATAATGTTCGTATTTGTCATTTACTGTATACATGTATTGATGAATTTCACATGCAATGATGTAATTCGGACATCTCGGAAAATCAGACATTTCGGAAGTGGCTATCCCCCAATTAGTCCGAGATAACGAAGGTTTACTGTAGATAATATAGTGCTATGCTCGCTGTTCATCTAGATAAGTATGCAACGCTTCCTACCGCCTTGCTTTTGTTTGGTATATATTTTACTGTTTACATGTTTAGGTTAGGGTCCTTATTATTGAATTGGCATTTTGGATTAATATATTTATAACTCTTCCAGTTTAAAACAAAAACCAGTGGATGAAATATATACCGGTAATAATTTAATCTTTGTAGAATTGCTAATTAATTTTATTTGAGGATATAAATTGTCTTGTTGATACAAGAATAGCTTATCATAAAATTAATAGTTTAATACTTTGATAAAGGTACAATTGTTTTGAATCAGTTCTTTTAGGGTTGTTCTTCCTTTATAGTACCTAGAAACCCTCAAGAATACAATACCGGTAACTCTATTCAACAAGAGGTACATGGTAACATATTTGTGGATCAAATTAAGTCAAAGAAGCAATTTAAACTGAAAATGTATTCTACAATTATGGTCTGGCAGTTATTTATTCAAAGCTATACAGTTTATAAATTCAGCCACCTAAAATTAACAATAAATAATAACTTCTCCCCGCGGTATGGTTCGTAGAGAGCGCGTGGAGTGAGCCTCGTCGGTGCGACTACTCCGGCCGTTACTACTGCCCGGCCTGTCACTGGCACTCCCGCTCCCTCATCCCGGCCAGAGTCCTCCACAACTGGGACTTTGAGGAGCGATTGGTGAGCAGAGAGGCGCGGCAGTTGCTAAAGTTGATGCAGACCAGGCCCCTCATACACCTGGAGAAACTCAACCCGCACCTCTTCAAGTTTGTGGAGGAGCTTACTACCGTCAAGGTACGTGGGGTTTTCAGGCTCGTGTGTGTTTCTTCAAATTTTGGTAAATAACACATAACTTTTTTCCAGTTTTGGGGTCAATATATATGCAGTACAGGCTTCCCTCACTATCCGATGCCCCAATTTACGATATTATTATAGGTTTTTAGGTGTTTGGGTTTGGCTCATCCGAGAACGCATCCCCATTTACCCCATTAATTTTAGGGTTCGCTATACAATTTTTCTATTTAAAATCGGGTTTTCAGGAACATAACACAATCGTAAATCGAGGGAACCTGTACCTAATTAAATGATGTAATGATTACTTTCCAAATGTCTGCATGTGTACCTGCTTGCAAGATTTCCCAAAACTCAAGTATCTCGCTTCTCCCTCCATGCCTACAGAAGTTGCGCGAGGACCTGCTAGTAATGAAGCAGTACCTGGGGACGTGTCGGGGGGCACAGGAGGGTCGGATGTTGCGGAAGCTGGAGGAGCGCCAACACTTTGTAGACTCGGCCCATATGTATTCCCTGCAGGACCTGGCCGATGTGGAGTCCGGGGCGCTGCTGCAGTTCCTCAAGAGGGTCCATGATTCCTTTACACATCATATAAAAAATGATTGTTTGGTAAGAGGAGTACATACTTCTACTGTTTCCACAATTACCTCTAAGCAATTATCTGGTTGTTGTTGTTGTTGTCGTTCCCTAAGCTGCTTGGCAGAACAGCCCCGAGTCCCTAAGGAAGGCCATGGACACGATCAGGGTTTCCCACAGGGCTCTCAAGGAGTGTATATTATGTTATTGGCGTAAGTGATTATGTAGAATGCAGTCTTCTATGATGCGTTTAATTATCTGGTAAGAGGTTGTTCTTACTTTTACCGTTTCCACAATTATGCTAAACTGCCGACATATTAATGTATCTCTCATTACAAACTTGCTAAATTAATGTGTAAAACTTGCAAAATAAACAAACAAAAACTCGGACGACACAAGATAAAGGCAAAAGAACTTAGATCAAAATCACTATGTGGAAATAACGCTTATTAAAAATAATAGGCCTAATATAAAGGTAATGACAAATGAACATCTCTCCCCTTCCAGACATGCCAGGGTAAAGGGTTCATCTGTGAGATCTGTGATGTAAGCGAGATTCTGTTCCCCTTCGATGGTGGTGTGGTGGTGTGCGGTGGGTGCCACTCTGTGTCGCACCACCGCTGCTTCACTTCCCGCGGTGCCGCCTGCCCTCGTTGCCTCAGACGACGCTCAGACAACAACACCCCACCCATCCCACAGTCTTAGTTGGGGCGGGGGTACCACATACATATTCTTCATCATCATTATCATCTACATCATCATCATCATCATCATTACCATCAACGTGTTTATTATCTAAGTTAGTCCACTGAAAGACTGTCTTATCAGTAACACAAGGGGAGGAATCAAAGCTTTGTATATTACCCTCTTACGAGCGGGCATATTGCCCCCAAATTATCTTCATTTCCTGTTAATTTTCATGCATAAACAAGAGCCAGAGTATAATACAGTTATATATCCGCGGAAGTATAATAATAGAGCTTTCCAATGACACCTGAATCATCTCTGTATGACGTCTGGCTTGCAATATCCAACATCGCGAAAAATTTGCATTTTTTTGCTGTTTTCGCCATGTGTAACACTGCAGTGATACCAGACATGGCTATGAGTCGTGTCAGTCTGAGCCCGACCATAATAGGCTCCAGTTGAGGGCCGCCTGCACTGCTTGCAACAGCTAGCCTCGCTCCCAGACCACATAATAGCCTCATAATGGCGCCCGTCATATGATGGGCGCTGCTATTAAGGCATACTCAGAACCCAGTCTATTATGATTCAGAGATATTATACACTCATTACCTCAGAATGGTCAGAAGTGCATCTTTAACGTTTTCTTCTCTGTGAGTGAATGATTGTAAATGTGTCTTATGTGACAAATTGGTGACGATCCTAATTTAAGAGGAGATGGGCCATTTTTCTGGTCCCCTTTCTCCCTCATGTTTAGCCTCCTTAGTTTTGAGATTTTAAGACATTCGTTTCATTAGTTTGTTGATTTTGAGACCTTTCGGCCCGTTTCGTTGTCAATATTAATATCTTTCGTGCCATTTAGGTGTCCATTTTTTCCTGGCTAGCGATAGAGAGCCTGTAATTTTCAGAGGGATTGGCCTTCGGCCAGGAAATTTTTCTGCTGAAAAATGTACAAAGTTATCTTGAAAGGGGGTCTATTTTTTTTTTTTTTTTTTAAACCATGATGGAGGTCTAGGGAGAAAACTAACGAAAGAATGAAAATATAAATAACTAAGCAAATAAATACGCCCATCCACCTTAACCCGGCAAGTGCCGGAAGACTTAAGAGTTTCCCCGGGTGACTGCGGGAAGACTCTTCAGATCCTGGGAAAAAAAAAAAAAATACATTTAAAACAACCCCCTCCCCCCAATTTTTTTTTTTTTTTTTTTTTTTTTTTTTCTTTTTGCCCCTGGGCCATGCCAAATATCACTCCTCCACATCCCCTCCTTCCCCACTTTCCTCACCTCCTTCAGTTATCACCTATTTTCCCTGTTATTCCCTTATTCTGTGGTCTATTTTCGTGCTAACATTAGCGAGTTGGTAGCAGGGCGTTGTCATCACTGTTACCAAGCGTGGGAAAGAGCGAGAGAGACACTATTGCGTAACAGTGTCTCTCCAGACAAGGGGAGGGGAGGGAGGTTGCCTCAGCCATACATTATGTAACTCCCGGCCTGTATCGCCAATTTTGACCATCCAAACGCTGTTTCCACTTGTTTTATTGCTGTTGTTGTTGTTGTTGCTGTTCCTCAGGCTGTCTGGCCGAGCAGCCCCAAGGTCCCGAGCAAGGCCAAGGCCATAACCGAGCGCCCCCACAGAACCCTCCCAGCTTACCACTAATAATGCCCAGGTGACCAAAGGCGGGGAGCTGAGGAGGGTGCGGAAATGCCCGGGAAACAAAAGCCCCACCCAAGGCCCTGTGCCCCTCAGCAATTATAAAGGGAAAGTTGAGGGGCAAAGGAAAAATGTGACGCTTTGGCTCCCAATCTGCCAGGGTTGGCAGTAGGGAGGTCAATCCACGGAAAAGACGGCGTCACTTGAGATCTAGAAAATATATAAGTAAAAGGAACAGTCAGAGTAAGCTATGGGTATGGCAGAGAACACTCAACTCTAATTCTGATAGACCAGCCCATCACCAGCCCCTAATGGTCCTCCAACCTCCCCGCATAGACCACCAACTCCACCTTCTACGGTTAAAAATCTTAAAAGTTGAAAATGAAAAGTGAAAGCTAAAAGTCAAGTTAAAAGAAGGGGCTGTATATTTGCGCTTGATGGTCGATAGCACACTGCCCAATGCCTCGCATGAACCTCTCAGGAAAGGGGTCTGCGTGAGCAGGCTCACTAGCATCCCTCAGAGTCCTGGGGGCTGAGTGTCTTGGAAAGCTCACCCAGAGTTGCTTATGCTTTTGAAAAGGGGGATTGGGTTTAAGACCAGAAAATCCCCCGGCGGCCCCAGGGTCAGTGGAACCGAAATGAACCGACTGCCCTGCCGCCCAGCTCAAAAGGATTCCAAGAATCTGCTTCTAGTAAAGGTAACCGAGAAGGAAACCAGGTGGCCTACCCGTGAGGCGGGTCTCTCCATGGGGTTTTCGCACCTCAGAGAGGAGTGCTCACTCTTTGGTTGATCCTTCTTTAAATCATGCCCAAGCCCCTGCTGATTGGGTAAAGAGCCTATAGATTTTGGCTGAGCCCTCTAATGCTCTTACCACGAGTAACTTCAAAACTCGGTTAGAGAGGCCCAGTGCCTTCAAGGTGTTACATGAGGCCGGTGCTAAAATGCCCCTCCAGCTCAGGGTTAGGGTGGTGACCACTGGGATGTGCCCAGTGGTCTCTCTTACCCATCTCTTAATCTCGTCTCTGTCATAATACGACACCTTTTGTGTGTGGGCATGATGGAGGTCTGCTCCTGTGCCTGAGTCGGCCACCACCTGGACATCGAGGACGAAGCTTTGCCGACTATTGGAAAGGATTAAGTCAGGCTTCCGCAACCCCTCTGATGTCGGTATCGCCGGTTCTCTCAGCACCGTCAGACCCTTATTACTTAGCTCTTTCCCAAGGAGCCCTAGCACCCCATCGTGTCTCTGAGTCCTCCAAGGACTCATAAAAGGACATCGCTGGAACACATGTCCCAGCGACTCAACCTGTCTGCAGCCCAGGTCACAGGTGAGCGGTTGCCCACACCACCTGCCCCTGGCTGCCCTCAACTTGGTTCTTAGGAGACCTTGCCTGATCTTAATGGCAGATATAAAGTTAGCCCCTGTCATCAACATGGACCCATCATGGACCCATGCCGAAGAGACTGGGGTGAAGTGGGCTCCCTTGAGTCCGAGTCCATCTAGAGTCGTGAGGTGCCCCTCCAGCATCTCCTTGCGGAGCCTTTTCCTGAGACTATTGGACGCCTCCCGAGTGGCCAGAGTAAATAGGCCCTTTCTGCACAGATCCAATATATCCCCTATTTCAGGATCCGGAGAAGCCCCCAACTTCTCCATTACCGCAGTCTGACTTATGGCAATGGCGTCAACCAACTTAGGTACCCCCATCCCCCCATCCACCACATGGGTGTGGAAAGTGGGGATAGGTGTGTCCGGAGGAAGGTGCAGGATTTTCCTAGTGAACTGTCGACTCGACAAATCAATTCTTGCCAAATCTCCTAAGCGTGGCCTCCCGAATGTTAATGGGTAGTGCAGTTTGGGAAGAAGGACCTGCAGAAAGCCCCAAAGCTTCTGTTGGTGCTTTAATGGCGCTTTGAGCAACCTTCCTATTCTTTGGGAGTGGGACTCCGTGGTGGCCTTCAGGTCCCCCAATGGGCCCATCCCTGTCTTAACTCCTAGGTATTTATAAAAGTCACCTGGACCCAGGACTGGCAACTCTGTCCCCTCAACAGTGAACCTTTGGTGCATGTTGTATATCCATGATTTAGTCTTTATAGGTATAGCAATTGACATTCCTGCACACTTGTTCAACCCTACCTCCAGGCCCACCTTTCTTGCCCCTAAAACCAGGGCATCTAGGTTTGCCTGGAGCCCCTGCGGAGTGGATGCTGCCAACATCACGTCATCCGCGAAAGCCAGCTTACTAATATTCATTCCCTCCAAGTCGTAGCCTGCAGGGTCAAGCTCGCTCAGGGCCCAGTCCAGAAGAATGTTGAATAAGTAAGGAGAGAGCGGGTCTCCCTGCAAGACCCCTCTCGTGATAGCTACTTCATCCCCCAAGATCGATGTCTTGGCTGACTCGTACACCCTCCTGATGTAATCTATCATTTGTTCCGGAAAGCCCCACCTTCTTGCTGCCTTCAAAATCGACTCGTGGTGGACTGAGTCAAACGCCTTTTTAAAATCAATGAAGGCCAGCTGGAGTTTCTTAAATTTAGTTTTGGTGTGTTCAAGAATAGCATACACCTTAGCCAAGTTCACCTCTGTCCCAGCCCCACAACGAAACCACTTTGATAATTTGGCAATGGTTTGATGCTATTGCATCGTTTGAATAAAATTTTGTGGTAAAGCCTGACTAGCACCGAAGACAGGGAAATAGGCCTGAATTCACCAGGGGTGCTAGGGTTTACAACTTTCGGGACGAGGACAGTATAGGCTGTCACCCACTCCGTAATAGGGCGATTTAAATGTAATGTGGCATTAAACGTCCATAGTAGTTTCATTGTTCCCACATCTCTCAGCTGTTTTATGCTTCTCCCGTCCGGGCCCTTAGCCACACTATCCTTAATGTTAGCCAGGGCCCAGACCACCTCATGCTCCTTTATGGGATCCAGGAGTGAAGACATTCGCGGTCCCACCAGTACCGGCGTTCTTCTATCTCTTTCCGAGGGTCTGGAAAATAATTCTTTCCAAAACTCCTTTGTGCCCTCAGGGTAGGATGTTACCGCCTTCGGCTCCTTACCCTCTAAGATGTCACGAATTGCTTTTCCCCGGTTTTTGGTGTAACTTGCCTGAGTATTCCTATATAGATGTTGCCTAAGAGCCCTCCCCCTATCCGGAAGTCTGGTGGGTTGAGGAGGTGCTCTATAGCCTTGTCTTACCTTACTGGGAATCCAGATCTCCATCTGGTCCCGAATTTCTTCTGGGCCAGTGGGAACTGGTATTCCTAAAATGTCTGATTGTCTCTGCAGCTGAGACAGGACGGTCTCCTCCGGAGTTGCCAGTCCAGGGTTGGGTATCAATAAGTCTGGTCCAATGGGATCGGGAAGGTCGTCAGGGTGCTCGACCTCTGCAATATCTCCCTCTCTTTGAATTATGGCACGCTGGAGAGCAAGTTCCCTTTGGTACTCCTCGCTCTTCCTTTTCCCCTTAATAGACTCTTTGGTTCTATGCCCCATATGGGCATGAATAATTAAATTCATCAAAGGTGCCCCAAAATTTACAGCTTCGATCCGGGCTGCCCTCACCACCTCTTCCCTTTCCCATCTTGGTTTTACCCTGGCTAGGGTTGCTGTGCCCTCAGCCATAAACTCATTCTCGTGTGCCCTACGCTCATGCAGCCGTAGGCTCGCAAATGAGCCAAATGCCTTCAGGCACTTATCACACCTCCATAGCTCTCCGGCCGCAGCCATGGTTCTCGGAAAAGCTCAACCTGCTTTCTACACACCCTAGCTCCTTCTCTTGGAAGGAGCCTTTAACTTTATTTATCACTTAAAGGTGTGGTAACCTGGAGCCTAGATGGGCGAGCTCCCGTGTGGGGGGATTTAGCAATAGTTTAGTATTGGCAAGCTTGCTCAGGACAGAGGCTAGCGCCACTACTAAGATCTATTCCCAGCGGTACCACGAGGAGGTACCCCCCATAAGCAACGCAGACTTTCTTTCCTCAAACACTTGGGCAAAACGCCTCTCTTGGGTAACTTGCTGACGCTCGTTAAAACAAGATGGACTGTCCAAGTGGCGATAGAAAGAGAGTCATAGTTACTCCCTGTAACAGGTTAATACCTTTATAATCAACCTATAATAGGTGCATATGGATAAGTATTAATGCTATTTATGGTAAAATAATTATGTTAGTAATGGGAACAACTCAAATATGTGCGCACAGGAGTGTGGTGTCTCATACCCCCCATGCGCACGTCTTAGGTTAACAGAAGTATCTGAGAATCTATCTATCTATCTATTGCCTGATGCCGTGATTCCGGAAGGGGTAGCCAAATACCTGAGAGTACCTGAAGTCATACTCCAACACTCACTTTCAAGGGGAGATGGGCGTTTTCTTGGTCTATTAATTAATATATTCTTTTATTTCTTAGTTTCTTCACTAGACCTCCATCAAGCTTAGAAAAACACCCCCTAGACCCACCTTCAAGATAAATTTGTAAATTTTTCGGTAGAAAAATGTCCCTGCCAAAGGCCAGTTCCTCTTAAAATTTCAGGCTCGCTAACTGGAAACTGAATAAAATTGTCTAATAGTAGCAAGATATCCTTCACCAAAGATATCAAACCCTAGATCTAAGCTTAAACTAATACATCCTTTCATATACAGAGCAGTTGCGAAACATTTCCCCATAGGGAATTCCTGTGTATTGCCCATAGGGTATTCCTATATTATTTGATCTGCATCTGTATTTGGTAACCCAGGTTGGAATCCCGGTGGATCACATGCTTGCTGTCATTTATTTCTTTGGGAGGTGTTTGGTGTTGGAGTGAAATAAATAGAAATAGATTCTTCAGCTCTCTTGCAAATACGCAGGAATTGACCACTTTCGAGTTTCTGGCTATAAGGAAGTTGGGGTCTTAAACATCAGTATTAACCTCTCCGCTGCTGCGTAGGTGGGCCACCCCTTCCTGTGCGGAGGTATTTAGACTGTTTCCTAAACTCAAATCGTCATCGTACTATAAATATCATTAATACTTATCCATATGCGCCTATTTTACGTTGATTATAAAGATATTAACCTGTTACAACAATAAAGCAAGTGGAAACAGCGTTTGGATGGTCAAAATCGGTGATACAGGCCGGGAGTTACATAACTTATGGCTGAGGCAGCCAGCCAGCCGTCACGACGGCTGGAGAGACACTCTTGCGTGGTAGTCTCTCTCTCGCTCTTTCCCACGCTTGGTAACACAGATGACCACGCCCTGCTAGCAATTCGCTCATGTTAGCACGAAAATATACCTAAGAATAAGGGAATAACAGGGAGAATAGGTGATAATTGAAGGGGGGGGGGGGGCGAAGTGTGGAAGGAGGGGATGTGGAGAAGTGATATTTGGCATGGCCAAGGGGCAAAAAAAAAAAAAAAAAAAAAAATTATAGGCTACTGGGCTGATTTAAATGTTTTTTTTTTAGGCCTTGGATTATATGAGGAGATCCGCAGCGCACCGGTAAAACTCTTATGATGAGATCCGCACTTGCCGGGTTAAACAGAAATACAATAGTAAAGTAGATGTCTAATGGATAAAACCTATGTTGAATTTACAGTAGTTGTATGTATTTATAAATGTACTACAACCGCATTTTAGCTGGTAATTCTGCAAAATACCAATGTAAAAAAATCCAACTTCCTTATAGCCTGAAACTCGCAAGTGGTCAATTCCCTATGGGAAAATGTTTCGCGACCGCTCTGTATAATTAATTCCTTTTTCTTTTATAACTAAACTTTAACTAGAGTTGTTAGTTGGGATATGCAACCATTGGCTTACCCCCTTATATTTGATGATTATTTTTGTTACCACTTCCAGATACAATACTGATATTAAACTTTAGTAAGACGTTAACCCTTTCAGGTCCGGGGGTTGCCATTTAGTATTCATAAATATAATTCTCTTAATCTCATAATTACCTCCAAAATTAGTTTTCTGCCCACAACTCACTCAAAGACAACTGAAGAGGTTGAAGGTTTCTAAACACCCCTGATGATCACAAAGGTTTAAAGTATCCCTGTAAGGACGAAATCGCTTCCTGCAGTCCGCGAAAGGGTTAAGGGGCTTAGCGTAAGAACAAATATTAAAGATATTGATTTGATGATGCCTTTTGTAATATTTTATGATACTCTACTTACTTTACTTTGTACTATAACTCGAGAGATTTTTTTTTTTTTTTTTGTGAATCCTGCAGAGTCCAAGAAGTCGACCCGAGCCAATGGATGAACTTGGAGGTAGCCTATCTCAGTTTCTGGCTCCAGGCAATGGATTACCCTTGTTTCTCTTCCCTTCCCCCCCCCCCCCCACACACACACACTCACTCTCTTGCTCTCTGTCTCTCTCCTTCTTATTCTGTTCACTTCTTTAGTCCTCTCTCCTGTGTTATCAAGTTGTCTGCCTTATGAAGAGTATTATGGTAATTTAAGTTTAATTGCATCCATCCACTAGTATAACGTAATAAATCAAGTGTTCCTCCCGAGCTATGGGTAGAGATCCTGGAGAAGACAGATATCCAACAAATTATCACCGGATTGCCAGTTTAATCCCCTCGGTACAACTATTATTTAATTAATTTTTATGTACTGGTGTCTGAAGTTGTTTAATTTATTTGTCTCGAGTCGGCTGCCCCCAGCCATGGGGTATGTGCCTGAGTATATACATACATACATACAACAAAGTACTGTGAAAACTTGATTGAGCCACCGTAGTGAGAGTACTGGTTTTCTCTGGTCAAGGCTCACTGTCTCGTGTGTATCATAAGGTGGGGTTCAAGTATTCCTGACCTCGCTTGTACAATATGTCGGCTCTTGCCTTGAGTTCTGTTTACTGAAGGATCTATGGAGGAATAATGAAACCTATTATACATTTTGTATGAAGCTTGTGTGTCTTCCTAGTTTGCATGATATCTGCTTGTAATATACTGATTTTTTTTATTGGCAATGCCCTGATTGTTATGTACAAAGTTAATATTTATATATAACATGTTTCATATTATATATGTATAATATTGTATTGATTTTTTGTATTTATCAACCACCTTGGAGTAAGTACACTATACAGTATTTTAAACTAAAAAAATAATATTTGTGATGTCCCCATGGTTGTTCAGTATATGTAGGCTATAGATAGAGTCATAAAAGAATAACAACGTAGAGCAGTGGATGTTGGATACCCGGTAAGGAAAGGGGGTGAGAGGAAGTTGCCTGTGCTGCTGTTTGCTGATGATGTAATTGTGATGAGTGATACTGAGTGGGAGTTGCAGGGTTTAGTTGTTGTTGTTGTTGTTGTTCCCCAAGCTGCCTGGCCGAACAGCCCCAAGGCCCCGAGCAATTCCAAGGCCATAACCGAGTGCCCCCACAGAACCCTCCCCGTCGACCACAATAAAGCCTGGGTGACCGAAGCCACTCCATGGCAGGGGGCTGAGGAGGGTGCGGAAACGCCCGGGAAACCAAAGCCCCACCCAGGGCCCTGTGCCCCTCGGCAATTATGAAGAGAAAGTTGAGGGGCAAGGGAAAAATGTGACGCTTTGGTTTCCAATCTTGGTAGATTGGGAGGTCAATCCACGGAAGAGACGCCGTCACTTGAGATCTAGAAAATATATAAGTAAAAGGAACAGTCAGAGTAAGCTATGGGTATGGCAGAGATTGCTCAGCTCTCACTCTGATAGACCAGCCCATCACCACATGACTAGAACCCAATCCTCTCAGCATCAGCTAGGAAAGGCCCTAGAAAGCCGCCTTTGGCGAGGGGATAGCTCCCCTATTTCAACCCCTTTCAGGGTTGGGCACCCGCCCTGCAGGGTTTAGTAAATATATTTGGTTCTTTATGAGACACAGAACTTGAGGGTAAGTGTGATAAAGAGTAATGTTATGGTCTTTGAGAGGGATGCAGCCACAGAGTGTGAAATTAAGTTGAATTGTCAGGCAATGGAAAATGTCAGCTCACACAGTATTTGAGCAGTGTGATGAGTAAAGATGAGAATTTAGAGAAGGAAGTGGGAGAGGGAATACAACAGGGGAGGAGGGTTGTAGGTACACTGAAACGGTGTCAAGCCAAATTTAGCCGAGCACCCCAGGAATTAATATTGAAATGCTGGGTGCGAAGGGAATTTAACCCTCCTGAAAACTCCCCAGGTTTTGAGATGCCTGGCGCGGGGCTCGAACCCTGGAGGGATTTTAACCCTCCTGAAGACTCCCCAGGTTTTGAGATGCCTGGTGTGGGGTTCGAACCCTGGTTAGTGACCTCAGTAGGTCAACCAGACCCGCGTGCTAACCCACTGTACTACCACGGACGTACAATAGGATAGTAACCTTAGTTCTCCTTGAAAGAACCAGGTGATAGTCTCGTGGTGATTCACGTGATGGGTTTATTAGACTTCGCCATCAATGACTATTTTACACTATCCCAGACGTCAACTCGGGTAGTACAGTATTGGGGTTGCGGGATTTTTTCGAGGGCATTACAAATACAATCTACCAAAAAAAAAAAAAAAAAAAAAAAAAAAGAGAGAGAGATAGGGGCGAAGGAACGCATTCGTGGTCCCGGGCCCTAAGAAAGTTATTAGTTACATATGTTATGCATACATACATACAACTTTCCATTCATAATTGCTGAGGGGCTTTGGTTTCCCGGGCATTTCCGCACCTTCCTCAGCTCCTCGCCTTGGAGTGGCTTCGGTCACCTGGGCTTTATTAGTGGTGAGCAGGAGGGGTTTTGTGGGGGTGCTCGGTTATGACCTTGGCCTTGCTCGGGACCTTGGGGCTGCTTGGCCAGACAGCCTTGGGAACAGCAACAACAACATACAAGTTTAAAGACCATTTTGTCCACAGAGAATGTGGTTACAGTCTCACGTCCTAAATGGCGGCTTTCCAGGCGGCCCTGTCCAGGGCTGCCTCTGTTGTCAAGTTCTATATTTTGAGATCGGACCGGAGTACCTGATCCCACGTCATTCTAGGTCTATCCCTACGTGCAGCTCCCCCCACATTCACAGTCCAGCATTTCTTCACCCAGTTCTGATCATCCATTCTCTCCACGTGTCCAAACCAACAAAGTCGGCTCGCGCATCACTTTACTGACACCCCTAATCATGTCCAGATGCCTTCTTAATTCCTTGCTCGATACTCCATCCCTGAGATTAGCCACACATATCCATCTCACCATTCTCTTTTCATTCCATTCCATTCTATTGATATCCTCCGCTTTAACCGGCCACGTCTCCGAGGTTTCATCGCGCTCCTGACACACGAAGTATACACCTTCCCTTTAAGGTGAGGTGGGAGCCCTCTCATGGTCAGGAGTGGCAACAGCTCTCTAAACTTTCCCCAGCAATTTCTGACTCTAGCAAAGGAGCCAGCTTCAGCGCCATCTCCGGCGGAAACCGTATTGCCCAGGTAGCAGAACTTATTCACATACTCCAGCATTACACTGTTGAAATCAACACTAACAGGCAGGTCATTTAACACAAGATCTCCCTTGCACACTGCACATTCAAAGTTTATGATTCTTGTCAAAGGTCCTCTAGCTCCACTACATCTCTTGTGTATCCAATCACTACAGATGCAACATTGAATTGAGTTACTTCCCACCCCTTCCCACATACTGCGCATGGATAGTCGCCGCTTCTTTCCATAGTTCCAAGCCCATACTTCACTAATCATGACCTTTTTTGTTATCTATAACTCTTAGACCCTTATTTGCTATACCCTCCCTCCATCTATTGAACTTTGCCTCTGCTACCTGCGCACTATTTGCGATAAGAACTAGATAATCTGCATGTAGCCGCTCCCATTGAAGTCCTGTCCTAAAGTCCCTTGACAGAGCCTCCAGGATCAAAACAAACAGTAATGGGCTCAGAACTGAACCTTGGTGAACTCCAACTTTCACTGGGAACTCTTCGCACAGGCCTGCATTCACTCTAACTGCTACCCGTAACCCTTCATACATTATCATTATCACACGCACTAGCCACTCTTCTACTCCGAGTTTTCTCATAGCCCACTGCATTACTTCCCTGGGCACCCGGTTAAAGGCCTTCTCCAGATCTACAAAAACTAGATATAACTCCCTGTTTTCTCTAAGAACTTCTCTTGCAGTTGCCTAAGAATGAAGATAGCATCAGTTGTGCCATGTCCCGTCATAAATCCAAACTATATGTCGCTGATGGCAACACTTTCCCTGATCATGCATTCAAAGACCCTTTCGCTGACTTTCATGACTTGATCGAGCATCTTCAAACCCCTATAATTTCCCCTGTCTAAGTTAGATTATTATGGCATCCGAGGACCTGATTCACTGAATTGAGACTTATTTGTTTACTAATTAGGGTCAACGCATTGTTCTCGAGGGTTGTCATTCTTCTACTGTGCCTGTAAATTCTGGGGTTGCCTACTTTTCCTTTCTTAAATAAACTATCTCTCACTATCGCTTACTTCTACTACTAAACTTTTCGCAGATGATAGCTTACTTAGCGGCCAATTAGTAATAGGGACGATTGCTTTCTACTACAAGACGACTTAACTGCCCTTGAAGAGTGGGAAGCCACAGGGCAGGTATCATTTAGAACTGACAAATTTAACCATATCTGCTTTACCCATTCTAACAAAACCCTCCCATTCTCTTACAAACTTCCTAACACTTTCCTAGACGCTATAATTAGTTCCCTCCATAAATATATCTCAGCGGATATGAGGTGGACCACGCATATTCGCAGCGTCAGAGCAAAGGCTAACAAGGCCTTGGTGTTCATGCGCAGGAATCTCAACCAAACCATCAAAATTATAGTATTTAAAACACTTGTTCAGCCACATTAAGAATACTGCAACACCGTCTGGGATCTACACACTTACAAAAATATCAAAAACTATAGAGGCCATACATAACTTAGCTACAAAATGGATCAGACGTGATTACAGACTCACTACATCTGTCACTTTACCCAAACAATTTTTAAGACATTAGACTAGACTCACTTGCAACGAGAAGACAACAAATGTTATATAAACTCACTAACAATTTACTAGACATAGACAAAGATAGGTATTTACATCCTACACTACAATCATACGATTTTCGAAACGCAGCCACAACCTAAAATATCACACCTATGAGGCAAGCACGGACATATATTTATGTAGGATTTAGTTTTTACACCATGCCCGAAAGTGGTAATATGGAGCTCCGATCTTACTTTCAACTATCTTGATTTTACCAACACCTAAACTCGTTTGATGCTAAAATAGCCTCTCAAAAATCGAACCCGAGACCCTTGGGGTACGAGGCAGACACGTTACCACGAGACTAATAGAGATACCTCGCTTCGCCTGGTAGTCTAATTGTATTTTTGCATCTTGTGTAGTTTAGGCTAACCTATTTTTACTGACTTTAAATCACTTCACCGCAGTGGCGTAGCCACGGGAGGGTACATCCCCCCCCCCCACCAGCCACCACAACCCTACATGTAGGCTATGCCTAATTTGTCCTTGTATTCAATAGGAACTCCTGGATAGAAGGCACCACCACCTAACATAATTAAAGATAATAATTATCTCAATTTAAAATTATCACTTTCACCAACAGGTAACAGCGAACATAATTATATAATCGAGTATAATATGATAGTTACAGCCTTAATCATTGGTTGGAGGCTCGTTTTCTTTCGTTGTTACCTGCTGGAGCTTTGAATTTTCATCTATCCTAGATTGGAAAATTGAATATTAATGTTATATCTGAACTATTTCTTATTGTTAACTTATATAGTTTAAAAATATTCAATTAAGTTAAGGCAGAATGAAAACTAGATTTTATTACAAAAGAAAGTTATTTCACGAATAAATGCCAGGGAACGTTTTTTTGTTGATAATCGCGTGGAGATGATGAAGAGGACACTAGAAAAGATATGGAGAAAGAAAAATGGGTAGGTGAGGGGGGGGGGGGGGGGACGTGATAGGTAGGTCTAAAAAAAACTTTCCCTCTTATACTAACGTTTCTGAGCCAGTACCGATACAAAGGTCAGCCCTGTGGACCTGCGCAAGGGCGGGTTCAAGAGAAGAAGCAGCTCAGCTGATTACAGCGTGGTCAGCCACCGTCACCATAGAGTAAGAATGTCATGATGGAAAGGCATTATTACTTCCCGACTTTCAACTGAACTGAACGCACAGTTATCTGGGAAAAGTTACCCTTAGCACACTGTGTATCAAGGGGACACTGTAGGTATGATCAATTTGTCTTGTTTGTGGCATTTTTGTGTACGATTAGCCTATCATGATGTGTTATCATCCATTCAAATGGATGGATTAATTCACCCTTAGCCTAGGCTGAGGTGGGGTTCACACAAGAAGCCTGTTTCTTAATTCCCCACTATCATTCAATAGGTAAGCAAGACTAGGCTAATTCTGAAGATCTCAAACATGAGATGTTCTACAGTTCTCGGCAAAACGAATGTTAGAAAGACGTTGCGAGGGCACAACTTGCAGGGTGTAAATCGAGGCCGATTATCGTAGTGCTACTCAACTTCATCATCATCATCAAATCTGACGCCTCGCTTCCAGAGGAAGCGCCCCAAAAGGGATGGCCATGGCAGAAACTGCTTCCAGGCAGGCTTACCTGGTATTCTTACCTGGTGGGCTTCCCAGACCCCAGAGCTAAGTGGTAGGTCAGGGTCCACGGAAGCCACACACTGCTGATGCGCCAGCCCAAAGATAATTTAAAATTTGTAGTAAAAACGGGGAGTATAGAAATCTATGGACTGGAAAGTGCATCATAAGCAGCTACGTTTACAAACAAGGTACAAGTATAAGTGGTTGAGGAGGCCAGAAGGTGTGACATCGAGAACAAAATCATGAATATTCATATAAAACTCCTGCAAGATAGTCGGAAAGGGCAGCCTTGAAAGATAATAGGTTAGTCAGGGATACCAATTCTGTGGGCAATGAGTTCCACAGAGACACATATCTAAGATTAAAAAATATTTTTCTTATTTCAAGCTGGCATCTCGAGTGAGCAATTTTATATGGGTGACCCCTGGTTGCAAAATATTGGGGACGATCAAAAACATCTTCAGGAGTAATTGAGCAGAGACCGTGAAATATTTGCCAGTACTTAATTATGTCATGCCTAAGAAGTCTACCCTTAATGGAAAATAGGTTTAATATCCTCAGGCTTCCAGACATGCCCCGACTGAACACTGACCCACTCCACAGTGCCATTTCCACTAAGTGGATTATAACCATGAACACTGAAGGAGCAGACCCAGAGCAGTCCCTCACCCGGATGGCAGTTCCACCACTGTTTTGCTATTTTATTTACCCGAGTGGCCCCGGAGTGGGGCCCTGGCAGGCTGGCTGGAAGCATACCAAGCACAGGAATTTTCTGGAAATGGGAAATGGGAAATGTGGTCCACAGGACCACAGTCCACTGCTCCAGAGGCTGATTGCACCACCAAAGTGGCTCAACTTCAACTTCAAAACTAGTGCTACCCAAAACAGAACAAAATTGTGGTTCAATGTTATTTTAACCCTCTCCGACATATGACGCAATGTTGAGCCTATTAGGGATACTTTAAAGCCTTTATTACCATCAGGGTTTTTTACAAACCTTTATTTTAGTTACTTCAACCTCTGCAGTTGTCTTTGAGTTAGCTGTGGGCAGAAAACTAATTTTGGAGAGGTAATTATAAGAGTGAGAGAACTCTATTTCTTATTGCTAATCTGGCAACCTCTGCGTCATATGAGTCTGAAGGAGTTAATAGCCTACCACAAATGTTGTTGATATATTTGAAGATAATTATTTAATCTACATGCTCTAAAGATCATAAGAAAATTTGGTTTAATTCTAGTTTCGCTTTCACAGCATAGGCCTACTCATAAATTTCTATGGCTACTTTAGAGTTGTCATATACCATACTTAATTCCTATATAGGCCTATGTCCAAAGCGGCGGAAATGCATTACAAGGAATTATACCTACTGTAAAAAAAAAAATATATTTTCTCCCCATATGCGGCACGCCGGCACCATAGCTATTACATAATACTAGGTTAGGTTAGGTAAGGTTGTTAGGTTAGGCTAATGTAGTTTATTATCATTATATTACGTCTTTTACCCAGCAATTTCCCTGATCTTCATAGTTGGTCGGGAAGCTATGCTTTTGCAACGGCCCCTCCCTTTTGTCGCTGTGTACGTGAAACTAGAATTTTACCGAAAATTTGTTTTAACCCTCGGCAAAACTTAATAAAAAAGTACCGGTATGGTACGGTACTAAAATGTCTTTTTCGTAACAAGGTTGTCAATATGGTACTTCCAGTTATCGATAGCTCTAAAGATCATATGAAAATGTGTTAAACCCTCGGAATAACCTAATATAAAAGTATGGTAGGCTAGGCCTACTAAAATTTAATTTTCATAACAAGGTTGTCAATACGGTACTTTCCCGTTATCAATATACAATCAAAGCTGAAGATTGCAGAGTAAACACCGTAGACAGGTAGATTGCATCAACTTTTCGGACAATATAAAGATGATGTAATTAAATTCATACATCGATTTTATCGTGGCCTACAGGTTTCTTATACCATGTATTTCATTCCTATATGTGTCTAAATGCGCATACAAATTTATTACTGATCCTGAAAAAAACTAAATATCCTCTATCGCCTACGTCGCAAGAGGCGGGTGGCTTTGTTTACATCCGCCGCGAAGAAGAAGAAGAAGAAGCGTTGGGGAAAATGTTGTTTTTGCCCCCTACTGTTTAAATATATGACAATTTCAATAAATCTTGGGGGGGGTGAGAGGGGGGCTTGCCCCCCCCCCTCTACATGTATTGTATCCAACGACAAACGGTTATGGCCAAAGTTATTTTTCGCGAGTGAAGGGACATGTTTTTAGATTGTTGTTTAATGGGTAAATATGCATTTACGCCTATTTTCACACATCAAAACACCCTTACACAACTCTAAACTACATAAAAACAATCGAAACGATTTTTTAGCAATTTAATTACATCTTTAAATTGACCAACTTTTCTTTCACCTTCGTATAATCGACAGCCAATTTTTTTTGTTTTTGTTTTACTAAGGGGGTGTGGGGGCAGCAGCCCCACCCAAAATACTAGGTTAGGTTAGGTAAGGCTAATGTATTTTGGTAAGATTTTACAGTTTGACAGTTACAAGCCCCATCGATTTTTGTGTAGCCTATAGGCCTAGGTATGTTATATAATAGTCTTCAGTCCTATATATGTCCTTCCCGTCGCAAATGTATTATAAGGATAATAAGGGAGATATAGGGTAAAACACAGAGTCTTGTCTGCATAATGACAAGTCCTGTTTTACGGGATTTCTGCTTTATAGATTTTTTTTTCCCTCCTACCTTACTCGGGGGACGTTACAGTTGCGCGATCCAGTGCTGCTTTGGTAATTGCGTACATTTTAGGTTAGTTTCTATCCATGTATTTTCAAATCACTATCGGGGGCGTGTCTCAACATCGATCAATAGGCCTAATGGGGAAAATAGGTTTTCCTGAGATTTCTAATTAATTACAAACCCTATACAGTATATTGATGCAAATGAACAATTTCTTTTAGGCTATAAAAAACACTGAAAATTTGTGGTATTAAAATAACATTTTTCCAAATTCGTTCGTCGTTTTGGATCCGACAGTTCTACAGTCACAAGAAATTGGGGTAGCATTCAAGGAGACTACTGCAGGACTCTTCTTCTTCTTCCCTCTGACCGGGTATAGGCTATCCTAGTGTTTACTAGCCTATACCCCTTTGAAAGGACATTAGCCTAACCTAACAACCTTACCTAACCTATCCTAGTATTATAGGTGGGGGCTGCCGGCTCCGCCCCCACACCCCCGCTTTGACTTAGATTTTTGGTGTATTTGTCTGTGAAGTGGGTATTTTTCAATTTGTTGATAACGAAAATCCTCCATGCAGACTAGGCCTACTGTATAGGCGGCATATGGAGAAAAATATGGCGAATCTATTGGTGCCTATTTTCCCTAATAAATTGTTTCTCATAACGTCTCACTAGTGTCCTTGAATATTATCGGAATCGGGACTCAATTTAGGCAAATACTAGATTTTTCAGAAAATATCAGATCATTCTGATGACAGATAGCCTAGGCCTAGGCCTAATCAGGCTAGCAGGGGTGATAAAAGGCTGCACTGACACTGCCAGTCACTATGGCAGCGGCACTGGCGCTGCGGAAGTGCCAGAAGCTAGTGCCCAGTGGGTCAGTGGCAATGTCAAAGCAGATAGGCTGCCAGAGTCTAGAATAGTAGAGCCACATTATCACAATCAGTCCTAGCCTAGGGTAGGCCTATACCAGTAAGTTAGGATTTTGTTAAGTTCACTAATTTTTCTGAGAAAATTTATATGAATAGGCTATGGTTTGAATTACATAGGTTAATGTACCATAGAGCAGCGGCGGTCGAGTGGAGAGCACGCTCACATGTAAATCTGCTTGACCAGGAGCGCGTTCGGTAAACCTATCGCCGATTCGTCTGATAGCGCTTGATAGAACGGAGTTTCGATTTGACTACCGAACGACACAGATCGCCGATCGGTCTGCCAGAGCTTTGTAAACAATAACAATAGCCCTTTGACCCAAGAAAGAAGAAGAAGAAGAAGACATCGCAACAAGAATTTTTTATATTTCGCCTATTTTTCGTAGTGTGTTTAATATTTACATAAATTGTATTCAAGAAGGGGAAACACGATACGCAATCTATATTATTAGCAATATAATAACTTTAAATGGTTTGTTTACACTCTCGTCGATCATTATCGACCTCCGAGGACCGATCGCTCTGATAGCTAAAACAGCAATCGTTTTCGATCGCCGATTCATCGAATCGGCGGCTATCGCGTTCGCTAGAGCTATCGGCCCTAAACGATAGGTCTACCGAACGCGCCCCTGGGTTCAGTGTGGCAAAACAGGAAAATGTTGTGTAGGCCTAGGTAGTAAATAATGATTAGCTGAAAATAGTAATTAACCTCGGGAGACGAGGGGGGGTCCGTCATAGATTTTTTTCAATTTTGAGTTGGCAGAAACTGTATTTCCTGCATTCTGCTGATGATTATTTATACTTCAATAACCTACTTGTAAATAGCCTAGAAATGGAAGAATTTTATTGAAATGTGAATGGGGTTTTTTTCTGTTCATAGTGAATAGCGATATTTGAGAGACAGCAGCAGCGCGCATCCCTACTCCCTAGTGACCAGCCCAACAGTTACAGTGGATGCAGTTTTTGCAGCCTCCTTATGAAATGGATAATAGCCTAGGCCTAGGCTAGGCCTAATGCATTTTCAAGTGTAATAAATTTGTAGAATACATTTGTATGGTAGGCCTAATAAGTATTACTATTGCTATTATCCTCCCTACAAACAATAAAGGCTGCGGCTGCCTGGCTGCCCGGGCCCCCGTCCAGGACTCCGGGTACTACGGGTACTCGGGTAGGCCTATATGATACTATGTTGTTGGTAAAAAGGGCGGCAAGAATGTAGTTACCGGGTGTACCGCCCGTCTTGTTTACACTAGTGGACGCTCACCATCATGTTCCCGTCCATTTTGACTGCCTTTGGATACAAAAATACATTACCCTAACCAAACAACCTAACCTAGTATTATAGATTTATAAGTATTTATAGATGATTTATGTTGTATATCGGTAGTGGTACACCCGGTAACTACATCCTTCCCAAAAGGGCAGTGTTGCTGCATAATGCATAGGCCTAGCACTATTGTTGGTTACAGGTGGTAAGATCCTAAATTCTTAAAATACAACAAGTAATGTAGTGTTATTTATAATGATCTACAGTATAACGGTACATCAATGCTAACAACATTATAACATCTACAGATTGGTGTTGGACCTGAAGTGTGTACAGTACAACCGTTTTGAAAGTATTCTGGTTACTAAGTACTGTACTGTATGTGAGTGTAAAGGAACGTTTATGATTTACACTGCCATTAGTCTATGGCTGAGACTTTATTCAGTTTAGTAAAGACCTTGCAGGTACAGCACAGTACAGTACTGAATTTAGTAGAATATACCAGAACGTCCTGAACTTCCCAAATTGACTAATTCCTTGAACATGACGATAGTGCGTTTTTTTATGCGTGACTAATTTTCTTGGGAAACGGATTAACTTGCCTATGTAGTGATGTACAGCTACTGACAAATGTTTGTGAGTTGTTGTGATTTCTATCTATCTATCTATTGCCTGACGCCGTGATCCCCGAAGGGGTGGCCACGAACGAACCGCCCCCATGCACCTCTGTCCCCAGTCAGTCGACGCCCCTCCCCCCAACCAGCACCGCCTTCGTTCATGTAGTTCCTCACTCCATCCTTCCACCTCATATTCATTGTTGTGATTTCCTTTATGCAAATATATCCATTTAGATTGATCTTCAGATCAAATCAGCTATACAGTATTTTAATGCTTTGTAAGTGTATTTTATTGTTAGAAAGTGCGGAGAGCACTATATTAGCATTTGCATTGTTAATTGTAATTCAGATACCCCAACAATCTAGGAGTTTGCTCGATTTAGTAAACTTTGAAAAGGCATTAGCCTAACCTAACAACCTTACCTAACCTATCCTAGTATTATGGGTGAGGGCTGCCGCCCCCACACCCCCGCTGATTGGGCATTAATTATTTAAAACTATAAAACATATTATAGGATAAAGTCTATGGTGTTTACTCTGCAATCTTCAGCTTTGGCTATTGATAACAGGAAAGTACAGTACCAATAAAAATACTGACTTCCTGTAGGTGAAGCTCCACTCTGATTGGTACTAAACATCGGGGAGGAGCCTCCAAGGAGGCTAGAATGTAAACAAGTGTCCTGGACTGGCTGTACAAAAATGACTGATAATGTTATAGACCTAGGGGAGTGAAAATCAACTTGACAAAATAAGAAAAGTAGCCCTTATCCGCACATCACTAAGGTCCCCTGAGTAAGGTAGGAGCGGAAAAAAATAATTCCATGAGACAGGAATCCGCTAATCGAGGAGTAGTTGTTCTGCAGAATACCTGAATTTATTTAAAAGTAGGCTATCTAAATATTAATTAGGCCTAACTATATATCCTCTATGGGGAAAATTTATTTTAAAGTGTTGTTTGGTGTGGAAAATTAACTTGTAGGCCTATGGGGAGAATTTTGGAAAAATTACTGTAAAAATTGACCAGGTGGAAATTAGGCTAGGCCTATCCAACAATCTAAAAATGGGAGGGCTATGAAGATCAAGGAAAATGTGAAGTTAAAGTAAAGAATTTACGATGAAAAGCATAATAACATTAGGAAACTGCCCTCTATAGGGAGAGTATGAAAAGGCATTGTTAAAAAATAACCATTTATAGGGAGAATTTCAAAAATACTGTAAACAATACATAATTATCCTCTATGGTGAGGCTGTATTTAAAACTTGTTTGGTGTCTAAAATGAACTTTTATGGGGAGAATTCTGGAAAAAATTAGGCCTACTGTAAAAATTGAATTATCTTTAGGGCGCATTTTGGAAAACAGGTATGGTACGGCTAATCAGGATTGCCGTGGGATCCATGATGGGGTGAACCCCATGATGCATAGAAATCATCATAATTATGTTGCCAGTATAGTAGGGGGCCTAGAGGTACAGTTTTTAAAGGGTTTCATATTTCACTTACAGTGGAGCACTGAATTTGGCGCCGTCTAAGTTGGCGAAATTAAACATTACGCCATACCCCAAATATTTCAAAATTCCACGTTCGCGCTAAAATATTCGACCTTGGCGCAAAAATCACAGTCGAAACCCGAAAAAGAGAGCAAAAATAATGAAAGACCGACATCAAACTAGAAAACGCAAAAAATAGTGAACTGAACTGCAGGAATCTGTCATTGTCAAGGTGTTTGATGCTTGGAAGCGAAATTGGAGTGAATCCGATATCCAGATTTCGAGCGTCACTTGCGAAAGTTGCTGCCGTGGCGGCGCCATAATTATTGACCCATCCTACTTAAAGTACAGTAAATTTGTGGGTGCGTTTGGCAAGCATGTAGTATTCGGGCTTACCGCCCACCTTGTTTACACTACGCGGACGCTTCCGTTCATGTTTCCGTCTATTTTGACTGCCGTGGGATACAATAATACCCCCCATGACATATTTTCATCATCATATATATTGCTAGCAGGGGGCAAATAACAGAAAAAATAGACGGAAAGTTAACCGCGAGCGATCGACCCATGTAAACATGGCAACCGTGACGACCGTACACCCGGATACTACTGTGCATCCTTCCCGTGCGTTTTGAAGTTTTATTTGTTTTTAGACTAACAAGATTTATTATTATAAAAATATATCCCAGATGTCCGACGACGACGCTACCGTGTGAGATTTGTTGAATACCGGTACAGGAAGTTTCGACGCTGTTCGTAATTTTCCTCTGTGGGTGTGTTTTTTTTTTTTTTTTTTTTGTTTTTTTTTTTTTTCCCCAACTTGCCTTATTTGGGAAGCCCTAGTCCCTAATCTTGTTAACAATAGCGAATGGGTTAGAAAAAAACCACGAAAAACCGCTCAAAAAATTGTCCTACAGAGCCCCGAAAATGGATTTTAAGAGTAAAAAATGAAGGCAATTATCCCAAAAAAGGTTATTGTCTCTGGGGCTTTTTTACATCGCCTTATTTGGGGTCGCTTGTTAAAAACTAATAAAACTTCAAAACGCACCCACAAATTTACCGTACTTTTAGTAGGATGGGTCACTATTTCGGTATTGTGTAAGCGCTTTTTATAGGAGATGGGGAGTGTTAGTGCTACTATTGGTAATTATAGGGAAAAGGCTCGCACTCTTATTTATCGTTTTCCCCACAGATTTTGATAAATGAGTGTTTTCATGGTTTTAGTTATAATTCCAATGTGGGGGGTTGACCCTCCCATGACTTATTGACAATCATGTATGTTGCCAGCAGGGGGTAAATATTGATTATAATCCATAATGGAGACTTTATTCAACAGTGAGGACATCAGAGGGAGTAATGGGACTATTTTTTTGCAGTAATATCATGTTTTATAAAAGTTATCAAATTATTCTCCCACAGTGGATTATACAAAGTACAGTATAAGGATTCCATAGACCTACATTGTCCTTAATAAATGATTTATAATAAGGCGGCAAGCAGCCGAGCCTATTCTGAATAATTATCCTACTATCACCCTGGTAATAACCTTTTAACTGTGTTGGTGGTGTAATGATTTAGGTGCTTATGTTCTGGGTGTGGTGTCCCGAGTTGGAATCCTGGGAGGACCATATGCTTTCATTAGTTTATTCAAGTACGGTGGCGCTAATAAGTCATGTCTCAGCTGTCATTACATTTGGCTTGCTCTGTGCTGTATTAATGTCTGTCAGATGTTGAATAGGGTGGGTAAGTGTAGGAACATGTTTGAATATTTCACTCGATATGAAGAAATGAAGCTTATATATTGCTGATACCAATTATTGATCAAAACATACTTGGTGCCGATACATCACTTATTAGCACGACTGTACATTGGGGTTTTTAATTGATGATTAATGTTGAGAACGGGGTGTTACTTATTTAATAAACATGATAAACATTACAGGTGTGACAACAGAGGTCTTCAAGAGGGAACTGGACAAGTTTCTGGCTACCATCCCGAACCAAGCAGGAGCTCCGGGACATACCGGTACCTCATCACGCCCAGCAGCCTCCAACTCCATCATGTCCCAGCTGGAGTATATACAAGACAGTGAAGGGTTGCGGCGACGCTGTGGCCTTGCCTCGGGGATCAACGAGGGACTAACACTCCCTTGAGGCAAAAGCGCTTCAAGGTAACTTCAAGGTAAGTCATGGAGGTGAGGGAGGAGGGCACAGGGCAGAGTTCCCTTCCACCCATTATGTCTATCTATCTATCTATATACTCATGCCCAATCCCCACTTTCCCTTTTTTTTGGGGGGGTGGTTACTCATGCCCAATCCCCACTTTTCTTTTCTTTTGTTTTTGGGGGGGGGGGGGGGGACGGGGGACCATTCTGTATCCCATGGTAACCATAATTTGATCCCTCCCCATTAGTGGTGGGCGTTAACCGTTAAGATTACTGGATAATGGGTAAAAACTGTAATGCGACTGTCCTTTGTATATAGAACCCGCATATACTGTATCGCGGGGCCTAAATTTTAATTGAACCGCCAGTATTGGGAAATTAGTTAGATGCGCGAAGTAGCCTACTATAACTCGAGCGTGATGTCAACAAACGATCTACGTTACTCCCGCTAATGCAACTTTTCGACCGAGTTATCTTTATATTTTGTCTAATATTGTTAATATTAAAGTGTCCCCATTGTTTTTTAGTGTGTCTTACACCAGAAAAGGGTGTAGCTTGGTGTTGGATGTGTGGAAACCGAAAACAAATCTGTATTAAATCCTTGGTGGTACCTGTCAAATGCACGGCCCTATAGTAAAATCGCACCTATTCCATAATCAATAATCACTAATAAATTGTTGAACGAATATAAACAGCCCGCAGTTGCGGTCAGCAGTGCAACGCCGCGGCATTCGGACGAAGCTCGGAATTACCGCCTAACTCTGTCTTATTTCTCACCTCACACAATAACTACACAATTTAGAGTGTTCTAGTCTTCACCCATTGCAAAGCAACGCCCATATCTGCCTCTGAATTGTGTTCTTTTATTTAATAATTTTCATTTTAGTAAGCGTTGTTTCCACATAGCTATTTTGATAATTTAATTTGACTTTATATTGTCCTTGTCCCAATTTTGGTTTGTTTAGTTTGCAAGTTTTACATTTTAATGTATAAAAACTTGGTTAGGCCATTTATTTGCCGAGATATGAGTATCGGTAAATGCCGATTATCGGGAATAAACACCGAATCCTAGGCTTTCATCCGGCATACTGACCTAATTAATTTCATCATCAAAACTGAAGCACTTTGTCTAGAGACTTCTACTTATCACCAAACGCAAGACAACAACGACAACTTCCGCTGGATATTTATATTTATAACCTCGGTTAGGCCATTTTTTGGCGTATTTATAAGCGTGGCAAAATCCCGAGAATTCAATATTTTACCCGGTACGAGAACACCCGCGAAAATACAAAAGTCGCGAGGGGCCGGATCCTTGGGGGTTGTGTTCTTTTATTTCAACATTTTATTTTATTAAGCGTTATTTCCATATAGCGATTTTGATAAGTTCCTTTGCCTTTATCTTGTGTCGTCCCTGTTTTGGTTTGTTTATTTTGCAAGTTTTACATTATGATTTAAATTTGTATGTATGTAATATACAGTATATGTACACTCGCTCCAAGAAGTATCTGCACCCCTATGCTGATCATCTGGTGTGTACAGGCTTGGTAGGGTTGGCACCTCTGCCTGCAACTATATCCATGTGTCAGAGACGATCGTCTCTGACACATGGATATAGTTGCAGGCAGAGGTGCCAACCCTGTGCCAGACTGTTGTCTGCCAATAACACACTCTGGGTGGCCCAAGAATCCAACTGTCAACATCACAAGATAATTGATTTTCCCCTTTTTAGCTGGTTCGTTGATATAATTTGTTTCAATTAATCCTATTTTCAAGTACTGTACTGTAGAGTATTTTATGAATGCATCAGTTTGCATTGTAGAGCACGCAACAAGTCCAACGCCAAACCAATTGTTTTTCTTGATTTTTCTAAGGCAGTAGATCACATGTTTGTGGCCATACGCTCGACGGCCCAGCTATTGCACTAAATTATAATGTAAAACTTGCAAAATAAAGTCACATATTCCATGATACTTTTTGTTAAGCTTATAGCAGCGTTCCAGACAGCTCGGTCTTGGGCATTCTTCTTAGTCAGTCCTTTGGCTGCGATATCAGTTTGTAGGACAGGTCTCCCTCGATTTACGATTGGGTTACGTTCCTGAAAACCTGATCTTAAATAGAAAAATTGTATAGCGAACCCTCAAATTAATGGGGTAAATGGGGATGCGTTCTCGGCCCTACCCAAACCCAAACGCCTAAAAAACTATAATAATATCGTAAATTGGGGCATCGGATAGTGAGGGAGACGTGTACCTGATCCCACATCTTTCTTGGTCAACCTCTCCTTGCAACTCTCTCCACATTGATACTTTCTGAACCCAATTATTCTCGTTCACCCTTTCCACATGTCCATACCATCTAAGCCTATTTTTATGCATATCCTCACTAGTACTCCCAATGCTTAATTACCCTCCGAGTTGTACAGTACCATTACGCTATCAAGACAGCATGTCAGACGATTAACTAGAATTAATTGTAGTTTTTCCTTTGACTTTTTTTGTGAAGTGTTATTTAAAGTTTTTGTAATTTCAGGTGACTACTCTAGTGGAGCATGATGACAGCCCCCTCCAAAGGTGTCCAGTACAGAGCTGACCCTCCCCCTGGTGCCCCCCCTGCCCAGCCACCACCACCACCACCACCACCACCACCACCACCACCACCACCACCACCACCACCACCACCACCACCATCACCAGGGTAAAGACCCCACTACCACCACCACCACCACACCACCACCACCACCACAACCACAACCACAACCACAGGGGAATGGGCCCCAGTCACAAGTTCTGCTGGGATACCTAACTTCACACAGGTACATTAACTAGAAAATTGTTACAGTATCTTTTGCTGGGGAGCCCAAATAGGCCTGGGTCTCTGGGTATTTCTCGTGGATGACCTAGATGTGTGTGATTTTGTGTTTTGTTTTGTTTTCCTGATATGTTGTGATGTCCCTATAGGAAAACTGGGGAAAGTGCCATACAGTACATACATTTTCTCACTTTAATGTGTTTTATGCTTGAAAAACAAAAACAACGGCACTGTCAGCGAATCAACCTTTATTATGTTTGTCTGTAAAATGTCTTGCTATTATGCAATTTATATTCTCAACTTGTTAATGAAGTACTGTATACTTAAGTACAGTACCGGTACCATAGTTTTCCCCAATTATTGAACAGTGTAATAATGAAACAAATGAAATTATATTGTAAAACTTGCAAAACAAACCAAAACAGGAACGACACAATATATATAGACAAAATAACTTATATCAAAATCTATACATACATACATACATACATACATACATACATACATACATACAAGTTTAATTAAAGACCGTTTTGTCCACAGAGAATGTGCTTACTGTCTCAAAATCTATCTTATCTATCGATACAAATCGCTATATGGAAATAACGCTTTAGTAAAATATACATTTGAAATTGAATAACACAAAACCAGCACATAGAATGTACATCACTATATTATGAGCAAGTGAATCTGCTTCTCAGGCAAATTAATTGTACATACAGTATTGTATTCATATTTTTTTACCAACCCACTTCACTTCTAAACATTTTTTTTTGAACAGACTATTCAAAACAAAGCCCTGAAGATCATTACAGGCTGCACAGCTACTGCACCCACAGATCACCTACATCAAGAAACCAAAATCCTCAAAGTCAAAGACCATCTGGACATGAGAGGCACTCAATTCCTGGCAGCAGCCTCCACGAACCAAGACCACCCACTAAACTACATGGCAACACACCCACAGACACCAAGAAATATCAAAACAACACCCAGCACACGGTATCACACACAATTATTGTCCTCTCTCCCTCCCTGCCCACCCCGAACCAACATCCAGAAGCACATCCATACTCATATCTCTCACCGATCCATCCACTCACTCACAGACAACACACAGCTGCATGCACGACCTCCCGAAATCCATCCTTCCGAATCCTCCCTTCCTCGCGAGGACAGAGTCCACCTGGCCAGGCTGAGATGCGGACACCATCCAGCTCTCCTGAGCTATCAGAAGAGACTGGATGACTCCGTTGTCGACGCCTGCCCGGATGTAACACAGCACCCCATACCATTAAACACATCATAGAAGACTGCATTTCACACAACCACTTACGCCAACAACACAATCTACACTCAATGAGAGCTCTGTGGGAAAGCCCGATCGTGGCCATGGCCTTTCTCAGGGACTCGGGGCTGTTCGGCCAGGCAGCTTAGGGAACAACAACAACAACAACAACAACAACTTCTAAACATTTTTCCTTTGCCCCTCAACTTTCTCTTCATAATTGCTGAGGGGCACAGGGCCTTTGGTGGGGCTTTGGTTTCCCGGGCGTTTCCGCACCCTCCTCAGCTCCCCGCCATGGAGTGGCTTCGTTCTGTGGGGGTGCTCGGTTATGGGCTTGGCCTTGCTCGGGGCCTTGGGGCTGTTCGGCCAGGCAGCTTGGGGAACAACAACAACAACAACACCACACCACAATCAATGCCCAAAGCCTGCTCTTCCATTCCAAAGGACTCATACACTTCCCTATTACTTGGCCCATCTAGCCTATTCATGCCAGCTGCCATTCTGAAAAAGCTCATCTCCACAGCTCTCAGTTTGGAGAGGTCCTCGTCACTTGCTGTCCATGTCTCACTTCCATACGAGAGTGTTGGGAGCAGCGCACTGTTTCTCAGTGACTTTTTTACTTCCTGACTAACCTTTCTTCCTTTGAGAATACTATCAAGTTCTCCAATCACCTTTCTCCCTTGCATTTTCTCTCTTTTATCTCACTCTCCATTTTACCATATTTTCAAAGTACAGCTCCCAAATACTTGAAGCTTTCAACCTCTTCCAGTACTTCATTTTTATTTTACAACTTTTCTCATGTTCTTTTTTATTCTATATTTTTCCTTAAAATCTATGGTTTCATGCATTCTTCTCTCAAACACCATTACCTTACATTTCCCTTTAACTTTCTCTTTTCACATACCCTGTCAAAGTCAGTGACCACTCTCTGAAGTTCTTCCGCATTTTTCGGGAACAGGACTGCATCGTCCGCATATAGGCATGTTAAAATCTTCCCTCTGATTCCAGTGTAGCTCCTACACCCATTGATCCCACCCTACATTCTCTAATCACTCCATCCATGTATATATTGAACAACCAAGCTGACATTACACATCCCTGTCTTACTCCTACATTGACCTCAAAACTTTCACTTAACTTATCTTCTACGTTCACATTTGCCATTGCATTCCTATAAAAATATTTTACTGCCATTAGCAACTTTCCTCCCACACCATATACTGTTAACACATCCCACAGACCCTCCCAGTCTACTTTGTCATAGGGTTTTTCCAAATCCATGAATGCTGCATAGAGTTTTCTGTTCTTGGCCAGATACTTCTCTACCAACAAACGCATTGAGACTATCTGGTCAACGCAGCCCCTGCCCTTTCTGAAACCTCCCTGCTCCTCGCCTATTTTGTCATCCGTTATCTTCTGTAGTCTCTCTGTTACTACTCTTGCGTGTACCTTTCCAGGTATGCTAAGCAAACTAATTCCCCTATAACTCTTACACTCCTCTTTACTACCCTTCCCTTTGTACAAGGGTACTATCACTGCTTTCCTCCAGTCCTCTGGTACACTTTCCTTTTCCCATGCTAATTTACATAATCTATCCATTATGTCAACAGCTTCTTCTCCATATCTCAGCATTTCACCTGGGATGTTATCTACTCCAGCAGCTTTGCCCATTTTAAGTCTATTGACTGCTTCTTTTACTTCTCTGGCTTTCAGTTACCCTGTTTATTCTACCTCTCTCCATTCCTATGGATGAGATCTTTGCCTTCCCCTACTCTTTACAGCTAAGCTACTAAAATGATCTTGCCATACTTTCACCACTTCATCACCCTCTACCACTTCCCCATTCATGTCCCTCATCCTACCACCTGAGACACTCTGTCTTCTTCCCTCTGGCTTCTTTCACAGCTCTGTAGTATGCTTTCTTGTCATTCAGAAACTGTTCACTAATCTTTTTCCCATATTCCTCATCTGCCTTCCTTTTAGCATCTTGTATTGTCCTCTTCACTCTTTGTTTCAAGTTTTTATATTCTTCTTTCCTCGCATCTCTAGTTGCTCTAGGTATATTCTTTTGCAGCATACTCTTTCTCAACTTTCTTCTTTTTCACTATTTCTTCTATCTCTGCTAAACCATGCGTTACCTTTCTTCTTCCACATTTTAAATGTTTTCTTCCCACATACTTTCTCAGCTGCTTTAATCATGGAGTCTCTTGTACCTATCCATACTTCGTCTACAGTATTTCCTAGGTGTATCATATCGTCCATGCTCTTTATAGTCTCTTTCAGCATGTCCCTGTATTTTGTTGCATTACATTCTTCACTTAGTTTTCTCACATTTATTCTCTCTACTGTCAGTTTTCTCTCTTTCTTCTCATATTTCCACTCCTTCCTTATCCTCACTTTTGTCAGCACTGTATAGTGGTCTGATCCCGTCAGCATACGTCGTACAGGTTTTGAATCTAAAATTCTTCCTTTTAGCCCAGAGTCAATCATGACATAGTCAATTAAAGATTTCTGTTCCTGCTCACCTTCACCTCTGCCATGTATACCTATGAATGTGACGATATTGAAAATACGTGTTGTCCTAATGGCGGCGTTCCAGGCAACCCTGTTAGGGCTGCTTCACTTGTCAAGTTCTTGGATTTGAGATTGGCACGTATAGTCCGATCCCAGGTCTTCCTCGGTCCACCCCTTGGTGCAGCTCCCTCCACAATCACAGTGTTGTTGGCGTATGTGGTTGTGTGAAATGCAGTCTTCTATGATGTGTTTAATGGTATGGGGTGCTGTGTTACATCCCGGGCAGGTGTCGAAGCTGGAGTCATCCAGTCTCTTCTGATAGCTCAGGAGGGCTGGATGGTGTCCGCATCTCAGCCTGGCCAGGTGGACTCTGTCCTCGCGAGGAAGGGAGGATTCGGAAGGATGGATTTCGGGAGGTCGTGCTTGCAGCTGCGTGTTGTCTGTGAGTGAGTGGATGGATCGGCGAGAGAAATTAGTATGGATGTGCTTCTGGAAGTTGGTTCGGGGTGGGCAGGGAGGGAGAGAGGACAGTAATTGTGTGTGATACCGTGTGCTGGGTGTTGTTTTGATATTTACTAACCTCTAGACCTGATCACGTTCTAAGGAGAACTCCCAGGAAAAAATTAGCTACCGTATGCAGCGTTGGGAACTTCTCACCGAGACGCTATGAACTCCATGTCATAGCGTCTCGGTAAGAAGTTCCCAACGCTGCATACGGTAGGTAATTTTTTCTTGGGAGTTCTCCTTAGAAAGTGATCAGGTCTAGAGGTTAGTATTCAAGAGGTTTGGGCGACTTTTAATGAATATACTATAGCGTTTCCAGTATTTATTATGCGTGTTTTATGTTTATCGAAAGTCTGTACAGCCATTCTTGACTTAGTCGCCTGAATTTAATGTTTTTAATGATTACACTTCATAAATTAGTGAACGAAATTCACTCTGCTTCAAAATTCCTCACTTGACCCCTTCACCGCCATTGTTATTTTCATCGTATTCTGGATTTATGTATGTACACTCGGTCAAAAAAGTATCTGCACCCCTACGCTGATCATCAGGTGTGTACAGCTCGATAGGGTTGGGACCTCTGCCTGCAACTATATCTGATCGTCTCTGACACACGAATATAGTTGCAGGCAGAGGTACCAACCCTATCGAGTTGTACACACCTGATGATCAGCGTAGGGGTGCAGATACTTTTTTGACCGAGTGTACATACATAAATCCAGAATACGATGAAAATAATAATGGCGGTGAAGGGGTTAAGTGAGGAATTTCTGTTTTGTGTATTATGTTTCATATTTTTTTTGCTAAATATTTTGTTCCACATACTGTATCGACTTTGATTAGTTGTTTTTTGTCTTTATATTGTGTCGTCCCAGTTTTGGATGATATTAAAATTGGCTACTGACTAACTTTAGGAATAAAATGCAAGTTGTTACATATATTTTGTTTTCTTTTCAGGTCAAGTGTTCCTATGATGTAGCCAAGAATCTGTTGGCTGTTGCCGTGGTGGTATGGCTGCCTGGTCCCGGCCTCTACTGCTTTTAAGAAATGTAAGTACTGTACTTTATATTCATAATCGTTTTGTTTTTGGTTGCTTAGTTTATCATAATGTATGTTCAATCAACTTCCAGTTACTTAAGCAGTTGACTTGTGTTGATGCTTTTAATAAACCAGTGAAGTCGCACTTATTTCTGAAGGCTTATGATACTGCGGATCATAGAGTTACTGTACTGATGACTATAAACATATATTTTTTGTTTGAAAAATTGAAGTTAATGCGAGCGCTCGTGAATCATCTTTGAGAATTGGCGCTCGTACAATACAGTACCAGCCTATTAATATTATTATTATTATTATCTACAGTTGTTGGCTTTGTTGTACTTTGTCGTGTACGGTGGCGCTAATAAGTCATGTCCCAGCTGTCATTACGTTTGGCTCGCTCTGTGCTGTATTAATGTCTGTCAGATGTTGAATAGGGTGGGTAAGTGTAGGAACATGTTTGTATATATCACTCGATATGAAGAAATGAAGCTTGGTGATACCAATTATTGATCAAAATATACTTGGTGCCGAGACATGACTTATTAGCACCACTGTACTTTGTCTTGTACTATTATGCATTTCTATGGTTGGTGTTTTCTTGTGAATATTTTTATTTTATTGTTCTTTGCTTGGGTACTTTATATATTGGTTAGACACATGGTTTCAGTATGGCTTGATTTGAGTAGTTTGCTTTGTCATTGGAACTCTCTCCCAGAATCAGTATTTCCCTGTTCTTATGACGAATTGCTCAGCGTGTCCTGGCATTTTGGTTCGAACGTCCCTTGATTTTGGCGTCACTCTTTCAACTCTGGGGGAAGACACTCGCTACACGCAGTTTTGCTTGTGTATGGGTATATATTTGATAAGCTCTTGTTTGCTTGAATAGTTTACTTTGATATTTTCTCTACTTTTGAAATGCCTCCTGTTGTTGCTCCCTTTTCTTTGCTTGTCAGTTTGTTTTTAGTTTTATCAATTGTTTTGTTTGGATATTATGTTAGTTTCCTGAATGTTTAGCGTTATGTTGCTTATCTTATATAGTTTGCTTAACCCCTTCATGATTGACACTACAGTAACTTGGCTATCATTTTACATAGTTTTTGTCCGTTAACCCTTTGAGTACCAGAAGTAACTTGGCTATCATTTTGCATTGTTTTTGTCCGTTAACCCTTTGAGTACCAGCTATGTGTGCTAGATTTGTATTGTGGCTATATTTTGACGATTGGTGGTTAAAAGGGTTGGTAGAGATATTATTGAAGCCTTATTTTTGGCTAGAGGTCCTTCCTAAGCTGAATAAAATAGTCTTGCTGTCAGATTATAAAAAGGACCTCTCTGGTATTGCATGAGTTGATGTTGCTTATTTTAATGTGAGAGTTGCTTATCTGTTATGCGCAGTGATTTTGATTTGTTCTTTTGTCTTTATATTGTCTCGTCTCAGTTTGTTTATTTTGCAAGTTTAGGTCTATTGGTTTGAATATTCGCTTTACTTCATTGGTCATTATTGTTTGTGCATTTAGTTGTCTTGAGCATAGTCATTAGATACCTGTTGATGCTTTATTTCCCTTTAATTTTGTTGCTCAAGCATAGCTCCCATGATGTTGATAAGTTCTTTTGGTTTTGATTATGGTAATATTTGTCTGATGAATGATAGGCTATATAATTTATTTGTATCCACATAGCAATTTTGCCTTTGTCCCAGTTTGCTTAGTCTGAAATTTTAATTTATTGATGAAACATTGCTTAGCAATATAGGTATGGCATATTTACTTAGGTCCTTACTATGTTGTATTTCTCAGTACCAATAATTGATGCCTTCTTTTATTTGTATAATTAATTATCAGTATATGCTCAGGCAGGTCCTTACTATGTTGTACCAATAATTGAAGACTACTTTTATTTGTATAATTAATTTCTCAGTACCAATAATAGATTAATTGTTTTATTTGTATAATTAACTATCCGTATATGCTCAGGCACATTCCCTTTTATTAATCTTTACTCAGTTTAATATGAGAGACTCCATATTATTGGTACATGTACACTCTGATGCATATTCTAGTTAAGTCCATGATTACTTATATGAATCAGTCACTTGAACCAGTTAAGTTGTTGTTGTTGTTGTTGTTCCCTAAGCTGCCTGGCCGAACAGCCCCGAGTCCCTGAGAAAGGCCATGGCCACGATCGGGCTTTCCCACAGAGCTCTCATTGAGTGTAGATTGTGTTGTTGGCGTAAGTGGTTGTGTGAAATGCAGTCTTCTATGATGTGTTTAATGGTATGGGGTGCTGTGTTACATCCCGGGCAGGCGTCGACAACGGAGTCATCCAGTCTCTTCTGATAGCTCAGGAGAGCTGGATGGTGTCCGCATCTCAGCCTGGCCAGGTGGACTCTGTCCACGCGAGGAAGGGAGGATTCGGAAGGATGGATTTCGGGAGGTCGTGCATGCAGCTGTGTGTTGTCTGTGAGTGAGTGGATGGATCGGTGAGAGATATGAGTATGGATGTGCTTCTGGAAGTTGGTTCGGGGTGGCAGGGAGGGAGAGAGGACAATAATTGTGTGTGATACCGTGTGCTGGGTGTTGTTTTGATATTTCTTGGTGTCTGTGGGTGTGTTGCCATGTAGTTTAGTGGGTGGTCTTGGTTCGTGGAGGCTGCTGCCAGGAATTGATTGCCTCTCATGTCCAGATGGTCTTTGACTTTGAGGATTTGGTTTCTTGATGTAGGTGATCTGTGGGTGCAGTAGCTGTGCAGCCTGTAATGATCTTCATGGCTTTGTTTTGAATAGTCTGTAAGGTCTTATGATGGTGTTTTCAGCTAGGTTAGAAGCCCAGGCTGGGCTTGCGTATTCCATCACTGATCTTATGTATTGTTTATATACTGTGGTGGTAGTTTTCTTTGTTGTGTCCAAATTTTGTGTGAGCAAGTGACCTGAGTGCGTTAAGAAGTCTGGGTGTCAGTTTTCTTTTTAATGGTTTGTGGTGTGCTGTTTGAATGTCATATGATATCATATGTTACTCCTAGGATTTTGGGGTGTGTTGTATGTGTTAGGGGTGTGTTGTTTATGGTGAGTTGAGGGATGTATTCGTGTTCTCCTGTCCAACTTGTGAGCAGGGTTGCGGTGGATTTGGCTGGGCTAGATTAAGTCTGTTTGTAGTGCACCAGCCATGTAGTGTGTTGAGATAGGGTTGAAGGAGATCTGTTGCTCTTTTTGGGTCATGGTGTGTGCATGTGAGTGTTATGTCATCTGCATAGGAGGCTAAGTTTATTTGGGGCGTATTGGGTGTTGTTATATCGTGCATGTACAGATTGAAGAGTGGCGGGGGCGATAGGAAACGGATCCTTGTGGGACTCCGTTTGGAAAGTTTCTGATTTTAGATGACTGACCGGCAAAAGATACGTGTGGCACATCTGCCTGCTAGGAAGTTGGCCAGCCACCGTTTTGTGTTGGTTGTGCATGTTTGTGTTGTAGATTTTTGTTTGTTAGGTTGTGGCGGGGGATGGGCATCGAAGGGCTTTACTAATGTCGAGTGTGGCTAATAGTGATCTGTGTGGTGGTCTAGCTGAATTGATGCCGTCGAAAGCTCTTTGTGTAAGGTCTGTGAGAAGAGTGTTTGTGGAGTGCAGTGGCCTAAAGCCATGTTGTGTTGGAGCTAGGGGTAGGTCAGGTGTAATTAGTTGTAATACTAGGCGTTCCATGACTTTGGAGGGGAGCAAAGGAGTGTGATGGGCGGTGCGAGGAGGGTAGCGTGGGGTCTTTGTTGGTTTGGGAAAGTGATGATGATACCATGCTTCCAAAGTCTGGTATTGTGTTGTGTGAATAGCTGTAGTTTGATATGTTAGTGAGTGCTTGTATGCCTTGTGGTCCCAGGTGTCTGAGGTGTATGTTGCTTATGTTGTCTAGGCCACAGGCGGGTGAGTGCTTGAGATTGTTGATGATATGCTTTGTCTGGTGATTGGTGAAGGTGTGTATAGTCAGGGTCTGTGGGGAATTGTCTCTTACGTCGGATGACACGTCGGTCGTCTTTGTGAGGTTTTAGGTGCTGACATGTGAAAAGTGATTGATGAGAGTGTTTGCTTGGTGTTTTCATGAAGGAGTGGAGTCTGTTTGTTTGATTGCAGCATGTGATTGTGGTGTGTTGCTGTTGGAAAGTGTGATGCTGTTTAGTGTTTTGTATAGTTTTTGGGGTTTGTTTTGTGATCAAGTGTTTGTAGGAAGTTATTCCAATTTAGTTTTTGTTGTTCTTTGTATTTTTATTTGTTAGTTTGGGTGTTGAGTGCTTGAATTTGTTGTGTGATGTCTTGTGTGTGGGGTGCTGGGGATGTTTCAGTATGTCGCGTTGTCTGATGAGGTTTTGAATTTCTGGTGTGAAGTTGGGGTTGTGTCTTTTTCTGTTACCTCTTGGAATGTGTTTCTTGTCAGCGTTTGGATCGTTTTATTGAGTATGTGTACAAGCATTGTGTGATGTTAGTGATGGTGTACTGTTTAGAGTTGTGAAGTGTTGTTCTGTCTCATTTGTGAATGCTTCCCAGTTAGCTCTTTTATAATTGGTGTATGTGGGTTTGTGGCTAGCTGGGGTGAGTCTGGTTTTGGTGGTGATAATGATCGGGAGGTGGTCAGAGCCTAAGGTTCTGACCACCCTCCAGGATGTTGTGGGGCGAGTTCTGGGGAGCAAAAGGTGATGTCTGGAGATGATGGGTTATAGAGGGCTTGGTGAGGAATATGGGTATGTTGATGGATGTCGTTAAAGATGATGAGGTTATCTGTTGGTTTTGTAGTACCACCCTCTGTCTGTGTCGGGGTTGTCGACAAACCAGGCCGACGTCTTGGCGTTGAAGTCACCACCCAGGATGATGTGTGGGGTGTGTGGGGTGTTTGTGATGTGTTGTAAGTGTGGTCTGAATTAAATTGGCACTGAAGGGGAGGGTTGTGGAGGATGTATGTGTTTATGATGGTTTGTTGGAGTTGTTGCCAGTGCGTATTTTAATTGACTGTATTTCTGTTGTGTTATCATTTGGGGGGAGGAGTGATTTGGTTTGTACACTGGTTACTATGTATGATATTTCTTTGTGTACCAGGGTGATGAGTCCACCGCCCCCGCCGACAGCCCGGTCTTGTCTGATGGTGGTGAAATTATGAAATGTGGGTGTTTTTTGTGTTGTGCGGAGTTTTGTTTCTTGTAAGATGGCAATGTGTATGTTGTGTTGTTTGATGAAGTGTGAGAGTTCGTGTTTCTTAGTGTTGATGCCATCTATGTCCAGTTGAAGAATGTTAATGTTATGTGCACGATGTATGTGGGGTGCTGCTGCAGGGGGAGGGGGGGGGGGGGGGGGTGATGGGGGGGGTGGGGGTGAGGGAGGGGCTGGGGGTTGGGATGGGTGAGGTGGGGTGGGGATTGGGGAGCAGGAGATGGGGTTGGAATGGATTAGGATGGCGTGTGGTGAGTTGAGTGGAGGATGTGGAAGGTATGGGAAGGTTAGGTGTTAGGGAGGAGAGGTGGACGGGTTTTAGGGGGGGGTGAGTGGATGATATGGAAGGTTAGGTGGGTTGGGGAGGAGAGGTGGACGGGTTTTAGGCGAGGGATTTGACTGGGAGAGGGAGGGGCATGAGGAACAGGTCCAGGTGTTTGTGTAGTGTTTCTTGGAGGCAAGTGTTGTGCAGGTGAAGTGGGTCCAGTTCCCACATGAATTGCAGAGAACTGAACCCTTAGTATGGCGACTCGAAGTGATGGGTTTTGAGCAAGTTGGACATATGTATGTGAACGTGGGTCCTGGGTTGCTCTCAATGTCTCCGGCTAGAAGAAGTCTTCGAAAAATGACAGCCGGAGAGTCATTTCTCGGTGTAGGAAAAACTGTGTGATGTGTGTGTGTGGTGTGAGAGGTGTGGAAATTCCCGGCGCGACCGAAGCCGCTCCAAGGACCCGTGCCCCCAAGGAGGGGGCAGGGGATGGTTGTGACGGTTTGGCTCCCGAAACTGCTCCCCGCGGCCGGCATCCGGTTTTCCTCCACTGGTTAAGTTATTTTGATTAGTTCCTTTGAGTCTATCTTGTGTAGTCAAAGTTTTAGTTTGTTTATTTTGAAAGTTTTAAATTATAATTTGGCAAAGCCAAATGTTAAAAGGTTTTATTGAGAAAAAAGTATACCAGGTCAATTTTATTAGACAGAAATAACAAGTTTTAAAGGTTTTTGTTCATTATAAAGGTTGTTCATATCCAGTACCCAAAGAAATTACAGTAAAACCTTTTAGTAACTGTTCAGTTTCCCAAGTTATTTTTCCCTTATCATCTTTGTCATGTCCAATGACTTTAGTCAATGCTGCTTTATAAAGTTATGATTGACTTGTATAGTAATCAATTGAAAGTACTGTATATCAGTTGGCGGGTGCCCAACCCCGAAAGGGGTTGAAATAGGGGAGCTATCCCCCCGCCTCTCTGACTGTTCCTTTAACTTATATATTTTCTAGATCTCAAGTGACGGCGTCTCTTCCGTGGATTGACCTACCAAGATTGGAAGGCAAAGCGTCACATTTTTCCCTTGCCCCTCGGTGGGGCTTTGGTTTCCCGGGTGTTTCCGCACAACTGTATATCAGTCACCAAATGCTTTAAAAATCTATAATTGTTGTGATATTACTAAAGTATTGAAAGTGATCAAATGTTATCTATTTCAAACAGCAGACTACAGTTGTTGATAATCCCAAAGCCTAATGTTTGTAAGTGATGGAACTAGTAGTTACTATAAGTAATATTTGGAAATACAGTAAAAGTTTTGAATACCTTATTTTTATTATAAAACATGTAATAGGATACAGTTCACCTTAGGTTCATACCAAAGGCTGGACTCTGAATATTTAAATCCCATGAATGGGATTTAAATATTCAGAGTATTTTGTAAAAAAAAAACCAGCCAAAAAAAGTCAAAACAATGAATGGAATTTAGAATTCAGTTAGCTGTCACTTTGCAAAATTTTGCCAGTCAGAGCTCCAAACATATCAGAACTGAACATGCAAAATTTTCCAAAGTCCAAACCACCACATTTTTTCAAAGTCCAGTCATAGACTGGACAGGAAAGAATTTCATTGGTTTGGACTTTGGAAAATTCAGTTCAGATATGTTCGGCAATATTTTTCAAAGTGGAACTAAAAACAAAAAATTCAGGTGTAAACTTTGGAAAATTTCACAAGTCCAGATCAGAACTAGACTTGTGAAATTTTCCAAAGTTCACACCACTGAAATGACTTGTGAAATTTTCCAAAGTTCACACCACTGAAATTTTGCTAAGTTCCTTAGCAAAATTTCAGTCACTTCTTGCTGGCATCTGTCATTGGCTCAATTAACCCTGTCAGTACTGTCACAACTTATTCTGGCTAACCTCAACAGATTTGAGTCCGCTTAGGAAAGAGGTCTAAGCTGATTAAAAATCATCTGAGGCGATAGTGACAGTACCGAAAGGGTTAATGGAACTCATGACAAGCATGGGCTATGGAAGTTAAGTTTGAAATGCACTAAGAACACAACCAAAGACTGTCAGAGAAACATTTACTTGCCATCTTAAGACTTTAAGACCAGACAAATAATGAGGGCTCTGAACTTTGGTTTAGCACTTTCAGTAATGATGGTTGAACATATCCAGAGTTCATAATGATCCTTTGGTTGTCAAACTGTTCATTCTAGGTTGCTAAACTTTATATCATGAGTGTGCATTATATATAAATATGGTAAACTATCACATAACAGCCAAAGAAACTTTTAATGATTTATAAAAAGTCCATAAACAAATCTTAGTAAAATATCTGTAAATGGTAACAAATTTATTACTTTTATTATGCATGTTATTTATGAAAATAATATTACTTTCTTTGCATGTTAAGTGATATTTTCACTTACCATGCAAACAAAGTATGTATTTTCATAAATGGCATATGCATCGTAAAATAATAAATTTTTACCAATTTAAATACTTTAAATCGACCAGTTATTTTTAAATCTTTAAGGTATTTTGGCAGATTTTTTCAAGTGATAGACAAACCAACATTTAAATATGCAAACCCAAGATATAAAGTTTTAAACCTACATAAATGCAGCCAAACCATTGCTTACATGATACAGTACACTCTTAAGCAAAAATAAGTACACCAATGGAATCATGAACCTTTAACCCTCATAAAAGAATAAGTCATGCTGGCTAAGGAGAAATTTTATGCACTTCAGGAACACTAGGAATAATAAAGTATAAAACTCCATTAGACCCAGATCCTTCCAAAGCTTAATAAAATCATCCAATAGCCAGAATTAACAAGCATGCTGGCTAAGAGAAATTCTATGCACTTAAGGAATAATTAAGAGCATAAATGCCAAAATAATTCCAAAGCAACATAAAATAATCAAATATCCAGAATTAACTTACTCATATTTATCAAGGGGCTGATATTCACTTTCAGTAATTATAGCAGTAAATATAGAAAGGCCAAAATTCTAAACCAATTAAAATATAATGCACTTTGGGAATATTGGCTAGCATTCAATTATATTCAGCTTAGGAAGTACCAGATCAATCTCAAGGGTTAATACATTAATATTACCCCTCTCATTGCTAAAGTCTTCCTAAGCTGCATATCAGTCAGGTAACCAAAATTAACTTACTGATTCATATTTCTCAATGGGTTAACTAAAAAGGCTAAACTAAATAAACTTTATTACCACACCTATTTCCTGGTCAACTCTTCCCAAGTGATTACCCATTATTAATCTTAGTGGCAAAGATATCTGGCTTAATTATAATAGAATAGTCTTTTATAATTGCCCAATATTCTTTACCATTAACATCAATAAACAGGAATCAAGTATGGGATGAGTCAGCCAGGGAATAGGATAGAAAACTTTCAGCTCATTTCTTCTAGCCTTTTAGAGTTTCAAGAAGGTTGGCCTATCATATATTAAAATACAGAACCAAATTTGTAAGCAGTCTATTTTCTTTGCAATATAAATAAACACAAAAAACAAGGGACATTAATATATATCAAAATGCACAAGTACATTTCCATAAATATTTAATCTCAAACTTAGATTTCAGTAGGCATTTTCTATTAATATAACTCGTTAAAACACTGCATACAAATCTTATGCTGTACCCTAAATTACTTTTTCTCCAATAGGTTCAATAGATTCCATAGCATGTACTTATTTATGGCTAAAGAGTATCTCAACGGAATACACTTTAGAATGTGCAAACTTTTAGTGATGTCAAGTAGAGTCCTTGAAAACATCTACTAAAGTATATAGAGTAAAATAATATCCAATTCATATATTTTTGTTTAAATCCCCGATCATCAGGACACCCACCATACCCCAGCTCTTGAGCAAGGATTGTATGGTGGTAAAAACTGAATCATTTTGAAAGCATATATAATTTTCCTCTTAAATATACCATGACTTATATTTTCAGAGGAAATTACATTGCCTTCATAAATCAATACTGAAATAGTCTTCAAACATATACCAAATAATGCACATTCTAAAACATCATTCCATTAAAGATTTCATTACTGTATTATGCAGTTGTAGAAAAATATGCATAACTTCTATATCCAGTATTAATAAAGACAACTTTGAGTGGACATAATAGAAAAATTACAAAACTTTTAAATATTGCAAAATTTCTAGTACTTCCATTTTATTTTTATTTTTTTAGGAAAATTGCGATTGGGCCTCAGTATATAGATAGAATTTTTCCTGCCGTCTCAAGTTGGCCAACCCCACCTTTGGGGTATGTGCCAGAGTATATACAAATTCCAAAATTAATTACTTTAAATGCAAAGTATTTTGACAAACACTAAGATTTAATTAAATTTTAATTTCCATTTGGGCTCGGTCTCAAGTCTGCCAACCCCAGCTATGAGGATGTGCCTGAGTATATACATAAATACCCAATTTCATTACTTCGCATTTGTCCAAAATGCTAAAATATTCCAAAAATGATATTTAAATGTTAAACTCCCTGTGTGGGCTCAGTCTGAAGTCGGCAAACCCAACCTATGGGGTATATACCAGAGTATAGATTTAATTACTTTAATTTCCAAGTCTATTTTGCAAGCAATATTTTGTTATGAATTTCTTTCTATTGAAGTCTCAAGTTGTCAATATTAAAACTCAATCAGAATAATTATGAATCATCTACAACTGCATCTCGAAAAAGTAAACTTTAATCATCTATACAAACAGAACTTGCACCTTTAACTTTCAGTATACAATTACTTCCTTTATTCTGGCTAATGGATATTTTATTCAGCTTAGGTAGGGGCTGTGAGAGTTAGAAGGTTGATCTAGTCATTGCCCTTTAGACTCTCCAAGGTCCCCCTTAAACTGCTCAAATTTGTCAAAAAGCCAGAATATGGCAAAATATATTGCATTCCAAAAGGATTAACACCATGGGTTAGTGAAATTTTTAGCTCCATGTTAAACAGACAAATAAATATAACAAATAAGCCCTTTACAAATGTAGTCATAATTTTATAAAACTATGTATAAACTAAACCTATACCAATTGTACTAATCATTCAATAAAACTATGAACTAACTAAAAGCCTATTAATTATACCTAATGTAGTAGTAATTCTATAAAACTATGAATTAAAAGCCTATTGATTATACCTATAACTAAAATTTAACTTTCATACTGTACTATAGACCAAGGCATCACTATCTCCATCAGCCTTTCCTAGTACCATAAAAGATAATCCTTATTACTGTATATACTGTAGGTGCAGTACTGTATTAATAACTACTCTTCTCATAACCTATAACCAAGTTTGAGCCATAAGCAAAAATAACACAAATGTAACTTTCCGATTAAAAGTATTTTAAGGATAATATTATATACCGTAACATTTATTAAAATTAAAATGTAAAACTTGCAAACTAAACAAACCAAAATTGGGACAAGGACAATATAAAGTCAAATTAAATTATCAAAATCGCTATGTGGAAACAACGATAACTATAACTATTTTTCAATCCTCACCCCTAAATGCAGCTATATATCCCATAGCATAATAAATCGTAGGCAGTGTCCACCATTCTTTAACTGTCTTATGGTGCGATGCATAAGGTGTTGATTTTCGGTGTGAGCATCCTGGATTCGAATCCACGGACTGCCACATGTGTTTGTAAATTTCATTAATCGATTTTAGGAGTATAGTTGGTTGTTGGAAGGAACTTAATAATTTATATTGGTTCAGGGGTAATTTATCGAGAGGACTTCCCTAGTGGTTAAGGCCCCATTAATTGCTCTTTCCATTCACATATGCATAGCCTACGTGAGTTGCTTATGTGTACATGCTTAGATTGATATGCAGGATTCGAAGTTGCATAATAAATCGTAGGCAGTGTCCACCATTCTTTAACGGTCTTCGTGGTGCGATGCATAAGGTGTTGATTTTCGGTGTGAGCATCCTTGATTCGAATCCACGGACTGCCACATGTGTTTGTAAATTTCATTAATCGATTTTAGGAGTATAGTTGGTTGTTGGAAGGAACATAATAATATATATTCCCAATTAGAGTTTACAGAAATCTACAATAATCTGCCCACAAATTTACTTTCAGATAACTGGTACTGTACTAGAGTAATAAAGCAAATATTTCTAGCATTTGGGAAGAGTCAGGACTTCAGGGTATCTTATTTTATAGACAAATTCCTCAGAGCATCAAAGTAACATTTTCAGCCCCAATTATATAGATTACACTATTCTTAGACTTCACTAGACTTAATATCAATGACCAACAGTTACTTTCTTCAGGCTAACATTTGTTAAATAATTCTTAGCCTTCCAGCCTATTAAACTACTTTTCAAAATGTATAGAGACCATTAATCCACTTTACTCAGCTTAGGAAGGATCTAAAGTTATAAATGGACAATTAAGGTTTGCTTCCATTCCCGTAGTATTTTTTAATTATTTCAGGTAATTTACTCTACACTATTAGGTAAATCTTTTACTTAGTTTAATTTATAATTTACAACTTCTATACCAACACTTCACTTAGGGATACTGCATTTGCAACTATAATATATAGTACTGTATATTCTTGGAGAGTACCGGTACCGGATCAAATATTTTTTTTTACTGCAAACTTATTTCAGTTATTTGCCATTAGTCTCACAAACTAGAATTGAGTTTCACTAACGCCAAAATTGCTCTTGCTTTATACTATTTCAAACTTATTGCTAATTGCTATTTTGCCAAGTACTTAGTCTTTATATAGTCATTTGTGTTTTGGTTTCTTTTGCAAGTTTTACTTTCAAATTTCTAACGAAGCTGCCAGACTAATTAAAAAAAAACATTAAAGAATACAGTATATAGAACCAATCATTATCAGATCTTTTACCAAACTTATTCCTAGCATATTTTGCTATTTATAACTAGTCACTACTACAACTAGGTACTTATATTTTCAGCCTAACCCTATCCATTGAACAATACAGCATATCAAAATGTATAATGGGCTTAGATGGTATATATACAATTCACATCTCATATTTTTCTTTATTTACCAATTGAGCACAAAATATAAAAAACTTACAATAGTGCATTAAAATCAGAGTCGGTAAAATAAATTAGGTTAAAGCTTGGATACTGCACATAAATTCCTTTCCTTAACTTAGGAGAGTTAACGAAAGCAACTCTAATCAGTAACCAAAGCTCTCCCATTCACTTTTACCTTGCCAAGTTCGATTTGTATAAATTTACTCCGTTAGCAATGTTTACAGAACCCTTACAAACTTAAAATATTTCCAAAACACCAGGATGGAAATTCTTTTAAGTTAATAAACACCTTCAGGATTAGGAAGCGTTCAGTTTATTCGATCATTAGATGCTTTTATTCACCTTAGGAAGGATCTATAGATTCATATTTTTTCACCAACCAACTTTACTTCTAAACTCAATGAAAAATACATGGGACACTCCAAGGACTCGAACCAAGGATATTACTAAAGTAAATTTAATTAAAAATACTGTACATGTGGCACTCCAAGGACTCGAACCTAGGAGACACAGAAATTCTGCACATTTATGCATTACGCTATAAAGACCGTTAAAGAATTATGCACAAGGCTACGATATATTGGGTAGATTTGAGTTGCCAAAGACCTTCCTAAAACACAGAAATTATATAAAGATCGAATAAACTTTATGTGCATCTTAATACCGAGGGAGCCAAGACTCTCCAAACATTGCTTCCGAAGGAATATAAATGATACCAGTGGAACAATTAATACCCCGAAGCTAAGCCTACATAAACAAACTCTCGCTCTCTCCGTTCATCCCTATATCCCGGGAACCTCGGCCGCAGGACCTGACATTCGGAATCACTACTTATTGACAACCTTGTTGCGTACTAGCAGGAGACTTATGAATGACCTTACTAGTTTTCAGGCTGCAGTCGTGGGCCCGGAATATACTCAAAAAAACAAATAAAATAAAAGTTCTACAGCTAAAAACATTAAATTTAAAGTTACCCTTCCTAGCATAATCCCACCCTCTATCTCCCAGAATATACTAACAAAACAATACAAATAAAAGTAATAAATCTAATAAGTACCACCCCATTTAAATAAAAGTTATAAACCTAATAAGTAACACTCCATTCTTATCAATTACAAACTCAAATTTACTTTAAACTGATGAAAGCATATGGTCCTCCCGGGATTCGAACCCGGGACACCACAACCAGAATTTAATAAACTAATGGCATCATATGATCCTCCCGGGATTCGAACCCAGGACACCACACCTTAAGCCATTACACCAACAACTTTACTTCTAAACTCAATGAAATCAACAAATACATGTGGCACTCCAAGGACTCGAACCTAGGATACTCACACCAAAATTATACTTAATTTTGAAGTTAATCCCCCCACCCAAAACTATTCTCCCCCGCCCGAGAGATATGCTCCGCGGTTCCAATATTCAATTTGTGAACTAACTTACTGCATTCAATCCCCATTTCAGGACAAGGGGCAGATCCCTTCTGGCACTTCTCCATTCACATTCCGGATAAGTAGATAGGTTACAGGATTCAATTTTTGGCAAGATTCGGATATCTCAAATAACTTTAATTTTACTTTCATCACAGCTACCCTTAGACAGTTTTATTAAGCTTAGGAAACATCAGTACGAATCAAATACACTTTGATGCCATAGACCCTTCATAAACTTAATAAAATTGAAGGAAAACTACAATAAAGCAGGAATTACAGTCTGGATTTACATTTAGTGAACACTTTTCTATACATTTGTTATAACCATTCACTGAAGTCCCCAATCATTAGGGCACCCACCCACTCTAACCCAGCTATACGTCAGCAGGGAGTACATGGTGGTAAAAACTGCATCAAATATAATTCTTAGCCATTTTGATTAGTGGTCTTGTCTTTTTACTGCGTTCCTTTAAGTTGTTGGTTTATTTTGCAAGTTTTACATTATAATTTAAGTTAAAAAGATAGTTCAACTTTCTTACATTTGCCCCATTTGTGTGCCATTTTTATAAACTTTTTATGTAATTTAGAAGAAATCGGCCTTTGGCCGAGCCATTTTTCTACTGAAAAAGGCGCCAATTTATTTTTAGTGTCTTTAGTATTTATTTAAACCTTTGAGGTCAAAGTAATTTTTTATTTATCTTTTTTCACAAAAACTTTACTTCTAAACTCAATTAAATTAACAAATACACGACTCTCTCCAAGGACTCGAACCCAGGATACTCACACCAATATTCCGCACATTTATGCATTATGCTATCAAGACAATTAACATGAAAGGTCATAGTTTAAGTATTACGCTATCAAATCATGCCAAAATATTGCAATCCTTCGTAACCGTACCTATTCTTCCATCACTATCACACAACGTTAATAAAGTATCCTACTTCTTCCACTGGGTTATCATTTTTAAGTTTACCCTGTAAGCATATCATTTGGCTACATTCATGTTTATATTAGATATATCAAGTTAGGCTGGATTTAGAGGTTGTAATAGAAATGGGGGAGGGGGAGGAGGGATTCAGGGCGCTACAGGACAGACAGTCACTTTCAACGTCAATACTAATATTCGCCGCGCTCCCTTCAAGGTCCAGTACTAACGGCTCATAGTTTCTCGAACATTAACTGATTAATAGGCTGTCGGCATAGGCCCAAAATATACTAAAAAAAAATTACAGTACGCTACGTCAATACTCATATCCGCCGCGCTCCCTTCAAGGTCCGGTACTAACGGCGGATACCTTCTCGAACTTGTACTGGTGAACTACATAGGCACAGCGTATACTAAAATATTATAGTATGGACAATTTTCTTATCAAAATATGTACGAAGGGTACTTTTTAAGCTTGATTGAAGTCTAGAGCAAACCAAATTTTTTCTATCGAAAAATGCACAAGGAGTGCTTTATTTTAAGCTTGATTGAGGTCTAGAGAGCAAACAAAGTAATAACAAATAAATAAGCAATTAAATATGCCGCTCTATAGATAATATTTCTTATATTTTATTTTAAGCCGTGAGAGTCTTGTTCTAGACTCAGTGGTCTGGTTAAACAAACTTTTAATTAATTTTAGCAAGCGTTTTTTCCACAGCGATTTTGAAGCTATATGGACTGTAAAAGTTTTGGTTCGTGTAGTTCGCAAGTTTTAAATGTTAATAAGTAAATAAGAAAATAAATCAGCCGTTCTATAGATATTAATAATAAATACAATGGGGAAGGTGACCGAGTATATAGATAAAGATTAAGTACTGTGGGACCAGGTATTACTTTTAACCATTAATTTGCTAATGCAATAGCGAACATTTAGGTAACCAATTTTAAAAGCAATATATTCTAATTCAGTGCACGCTCATTTTATTTAATTATTTTTTAGCTTTACGTTTAATTTCCGATAAATTTTAATGAGTTTTACCACATATATAAGGTGGGGTTTCTATTATTTTACATTTTAGTTATATTAACCCTCTCCGACATATGACGCGATTTTGAGCCTATTAGGGATACTTTAAAGCCTTTGTTACCATCAGGGGTATTTAGAAACCTTTAGTTTAGTTACCGGTACTTCAACCTCTGCAGTTGTCTTTGAGTTTGAGTTAGCTGTGGGCAGAAAACTAATTTTGGAGAGGTAATTATAACAGTGAGAACTCCATTTCTTATTGCTAATCTGGCAACCTCTGTGTCATATGAATCTGAAGGGGTTAATTTGAACAGTAACTTTTACTTACTTTTAAAGTTTTATATATACAATTTACTTGCTAATGCAATACCGAAAATTTAAAAGGAACATTGTAATTCAGTCCAGTAATTTTATTTGTGGTTTTCAAAGTTTAAATTCCGATCATTTTACATAAGTTTTGACACATTTTTGTTAGTGCGCTTCGATAATTTTATATTTTAAAGTTACTTTTATTAATATGAACAGTACTTAGTTTCAAAGTTAGGCTATATATTTTAATTGCTGTACAAAGTATCCATACTTAAAAAGTTTGTTGGATTGCCCACTTTAGATAGATTAATTATATAGTCGCTTTTACTTTGCCAGAAACCAGTCTAATTCTATACAAAACTATCCACCAATTGTAATATTACTTTACTGCACATTTACTCCTAATTTCATAGATTTATTTATACTTTTAGTTTTCCTATTTTATATTTAGCGTGATTTCTATTACTCATTTTGACTTTAATTTGAATTTGTCCCAGTTTTAGTTTGATTATTTTTAAAGTTTTAAAATGAATTATCTATACATTTATCTAGACAGTATTATTACTTAGTTTATTAAGGGGGAGGGGAGGGGAGGGGATCATTCTTAACCAACATAGGCTAATTTCAACAAGGGATGTTAATTTACAACCAACAAATCCAACATAACATAAATATATCCTATCTAACTTCACGAACCTTATTGAACAGAAGAGATGTGTGTGGAGAGTTGAAATAGAGGATTGAAGATAGACGATTGGAGATCCTAGCGACGTTAATCTTCAGACGTTGATCTTGAAATAATCTTGAGACGTTGGGAAGGTCTTGGTCGGCTGTACGATCCTTGTGCTGTAAAGCGTAGACAAAGGTTAGTGGATTCCATGGTATACAGATTTGGATATACTGTACATGCATCTGTAATCTGATCCAATCCTTCGGGCCAGACCTATGAGAGTTCCGTATGGAGCTCAGTGGTCTGGTTAATCTGCTCTACATAACTAACTGTACATGCATCAAATTTTAATACCGAATGCTCCACACATACGTGCAGTGTCCTAATGGCGGCGTTCCAGGCAACCCTGTTAAGGGCTGCTCCACTTCAATTTTTGGGATTTGAGATCGGCACGTATAGTCTGATCACAAGTTTGTTTTAAAATAATAATTTCCGATCAATTTAAATGCACGTTTTTCACTTATTTTGTTTAGGGCGTTTCGATAATTATTAATTTTAAAGAGCGTCTTAAAATTAACAGACCGCTCAAAAGTTACCGTTCAAATTAAAGAAAAAAATCCTACCCAAAGCTTTTACTCTAAAATAATGATTTTCATTAAAAGTAACCCATATTTCTTTACCATCAACATCTATAGCTTCAAAACAATAAGTCAAATTATACCGGTAGCTATAATAACCTATTATTATGTTCTCTCCACCAACCAACTCTACTCCCTAAAAGTGATTAATGAAATTAACAGACACATACTGGCTTCCAAACAACTATGCAGAACATCAACCTCTATAATTATACTATTTCGAAACCATCAGCCAGGGAATGGGTACAAATTTACAGCTCATTTGCTCTAGTCCTTTTTGAATTACAGACAATACAACTCAAAAACTAAAATATATATAGAATACATAGAAGGAGAATGGTACATTAACTGGATAGATAAAACAATTTCTAGCCTACTTATATAATTTAAAATGTAAAACTTGCAAACTAAACAAACCAAAATTGGGACAAGGACAATATAAAGTCAAATCGCTATGTGGAAACAACGCTTACTAAAATGAAATTATTAAATAAAAGAACACAATCCACCACATAGGGTGTACATTACTACATGAGCAAGTTGCTAACAGGGTATAGATTACTATTATTAGAAGACTAAATACTATCTACCGACCTTTTTTTTTCCGCATTTTATTAAGTGGACTCATTCCTCCCTCATGAATAGCCCCATTACTTTGGCAATTTTAAGACCTTTTACCCCATAGTCAATATTATGACTCATTGTGCCATTTATCCAGCTTTCCTGCTGGCCAATAGAGACTCATTTAGGGGGAACCGCCCATATGTCCATAGAAAGGTTTTATTATTTTTTTTTACAGGGAGTCTTGGGGTATATATTTAAGTTTCAAGGTCTAGGGAGCAAACTATATATCTCTTAAAGTATAAATTACATTAATACTAGTAACATTTAAATTTTAAAACTTTAAAAATCAACAAACTAAAACACTAGATAAAGGCAGAACTAATCCAATATTAATCAAACTTTAAATAAATACTTTCACTGAAACTTTCCATTTTACATAAAAAAAGGCAACTAAATTTACAATAGAGTATGTACAGTTGTCCACATAACTTCTGCTATAGATTACATTTTATAACTAAATACTATCTACTGAACTCTCAAGTCAAACTTTTTTTTCAGAGTTTTATTAAGTAGACTCCTTCCTTCCTCATGAATAGCCCCATTACTTTGGCAATTTTAAGAACCCCATAGTCAATATTATGACTTATTGTGCCATTTATCCAACTTTTCTGCTGGCCAATAGGGACTCTTTTAGGGGGAACCGCCCATATGTCCATAGATTTTTTTTTTTTTTTTTTTTTTTAACAAAGAGTATTTTTAACCCTTAACTGTCTGCGCGCAACTTATGTCGTGTGAAATAAATTTGGACTATGTGGCGGTTCACAACTTCTGTCGTTCGCCATTTTCAGCACGTAATGTTGCTGAGAGAGCCGAGCGGTGGGACGAGCATAGCAACTCTACGACCGCTCACCACCACCGCAGTGGACCTACTGAACTGAATCCCACCCTTCCCTCTCACACTCGCTACACAGGGAATTATGTAGGGAAATGACCTAATTACAGGGTTTTTGCACTCTTGTTGCACGATCGTTGCAAGAGAACCAGTGGTCGTACAAGGATGGTTCGGGTGTCATTGGAAAGCTCTGTTTACGCCCTTTCAGGGATAGATACTTATTTTACGCTCCGAGTCTTATTTAGGCATGAAAATGATCACGTAAACAACCCTATTTAGGGTAAAAAAAAAATGCTGGGCGGCTACGGTCAAATAGACCACCTAACCTGCTAAATAAGGGTTAAGCTTCAAGGACTAGGGACCAAACTATATACTGTAAATCTCTTCTTAGTGTATAAAATACATTAAAACTATTATTCCTTAAATTGCAAAACTTTCAAAATAAACAAACTAAAACTCTGACGACAACATAAAGGTAGAACTAATCAAATATAAATAAAACTTTAAATTAATACTGAACTACTCAAATATTAATCAAACTTTAAATTAATACTTTCACTTGAAACTTCCCATTTTACATTAAACAATGAAACTATTTACAATCCAGTATGTACAGTTGCTCTAATAACTTCTGGTCCTATGTGATCTTATACATTTAAATTTAATGTGCACATTAAGATTTATTATGCAGTACAGTAGTTATCTGAAGATTACTCAACTCCTTATTCATATTTTTTCACCAACCAACTTGTGGCACTCGAAGGATTCGAACCTAGGATACTCTCACCAAAATTCTGCGTATTTATGCTATAAAGATGAATAGTAAACAGACAATTTCTTTAATAATTCACTCTACACCAAACACTTCTCAAAGAAATTAATGAAAGTATGTGATCCACCGGGATTCGAACCCAGTTACCACATTCAGATTTTAAACACTATCCATTACACCATCAAGACTTAAGACATCACAAGGAATAACTTTGATGGACAACTGTACAAAGACTGCTAAACTTAAAATAAACAAAATACTAACCGTATAGGCCTAGTAGTCTTTTAGGGAAGTAGTGGTAGTAGTTTTTGTTGTTGTTCCCCAAACAGTAGTCCATTGCAGAGAATATTAGTCCAGTCCTGTTGTAGTAGTAGTCCATTGAAGATAGTAAGTCCTGTAGAGTACTGGTAGATGGTAGACCAACGTTGAATCCAGGTACCATACTCCTAGGTCTGCTTGCGCTGTAATAAAAGTAGAACAAATATATTAGTTATATGGATTCCGTGCCATTTCCTAGCCCAAGATTTTATACTCTAATTTGTTGTTCATGTAGTAATTTACTGTACACCCTATGTGGTGGATCGAGTTGTTATTTCTAATGATTTTGCGCAAGCATTTTTTTCACATAGCGATTTAGTCTAGTGCTTTTGTCTATCCAAATAGGGTGTAAATTACTACTCCACTCATGCACTCATTTTACGATCATATTATAATTTAAAACTTGCAAAATAAACTAACCAAAACTTATACGAACACCGTAAAAAGACAAAATTAATCTAAATCATAACTTATGTGGCCAACTGTACAAGGGTCACCAAAGTTAAAATACCAAACTCATCAAAATACTAACCGATTAGTCCTGTAGTGGTAGAGTCCCACGTTCAGTCACCAAGCCCTACGCTGCACCCAAAATAGATCGGGTCCCAGACGACAGGGCAGCAGCGTCCACACACACAGGGGAGTCCATCACAGAAGACAGAGACCAGGATCCCAAACACTCGAGGGTACCAGCTTCTCCTACACTCAGATTATGCAGTAGGCCTATCCATCTTCTCTGCCAGGAGTAAAAATTATACCGGTACTACAAATGAAAAACCGTACAATAATATATATTTTTTCTTCTAGACTCTTCTCCCTAATGTTTAGGTCCATTAGTTTAGATTTAAAGGTTTCCGCCCAGAAGTACAGCGACTCTTGAGAACGTTAGTGCGATAGTGACCCCGCAATTTAGGACCCTGCTTTAGGATAGCATTTTTCTAATGCAAACTGCACAAGTTAACCTCTAAGGGAGTCTTGGGAATTTAAAGCTTTAGAGTTAGCAAGGAAAAATAAAATTTATATAAACCGAAATAACCAATTTGAGTTTTCAACTGAAAGTAGACTATTACAAATAGACTACAGTACTTACAACTTCAGGGTGCAGCACTTGAGGGGCAGAGTCCTCCGCGGGGCAGTCTGACAACACGCATGGCAGCACACCACCCGGAGAAGAGTTAGCAAGGAAAAAATAAATAATATGTATACAGTATAAACCAAAATATCAACCAATGAGTTTTTTCAACTGAAAGTGGACAAATACAAATAGACAACTTACAATTTGAGGATGCACCACTTTATGGGCAGAGTCCGACAATACAAGTCTCTGCCAACACACCACCCGGAGAAGAGCCGGCTGACAAGACTAGTACATAGAGGGGATTTGTTCGTGGCCACCTCTTCGGGATCAGGGAATCTGGCAATAGACCTCGCGCACTTAAGCCATTCCCCAAACAACTTTTAATTTAACAATATTTAAATAAAATAGAAACAAAAATTTGAAAAATGGAAAAAACAAAGCAACAAAAAATAGAACAATTATGGTATGGGCCTGAGTAAATAGAATATAAATTTATTATTCAAGCAGACTTGAAAAACAAATGGGATTGTATTATGTCCGGGTGTCCATTTTATCGACCGAATAGATTAGTTGCATTGTATACTACCTGCACTAAGTTTGATTCAGGAGATGCATAACAAGTAATATATAAAAAGGTTAGAGTTTTATCCCACATACTACAGGTACTACATGGCAAGCGATACATGTTAAGCCAAGGTTAGTCTTTATTCCACATACATGGTAAGCGAATACTACATGTTAAGCCAAGGTTAGTCTTTTCCCACATACTAAAGCCGCATGTACAGTATGTACTGGATGCCAAGGTTACGTACCAGCTAATAAGGAAGAGTTAGGTTTGTATCACATGTACGGTGCCGGTACATGGGATACATACTAGCTGGTAGGTAAGGGTTAGTTTGGTATCCAACGTACTGTACTAAAGTTCTTTCCAGCCGACTAAATTGTTTTCAAAGTTTAATTTCAGATTAATTTAAATGAATTTTTCCACAGATTTTGTTTAGTGCGTCATAGTTTCGTAATGTTTAATCTTAAAGAGTAGTTACAAGTTTCAAAAGTAAATTTACAATTAGTTTTAAAGTTTTATATCTTAACTTTCCTATTATGAAAGTTTGTTTCTATTATGAAAGTTTGTTTAATTAAATTTAGTCAAGTATGAAAACTTTGCAAGATAATATTTATCCATAAGTACTGTACATTATCAAAATGTTCTACTAAAGGATTATATTTGCCGTCAGCTGAAAACAAACTATAGGTCTAAGTTTGTTAGGTTAATGCCTTACATATACATACTATTCTATATCTTAATACGCATCTACATTCTCAAACTTTGACGGGTAGTAAACAATGCAACTAATCTATTACGATAGATAAAACCGACGGCTCAAAATTCAGACCTAAAAGATATATTTACCAATGGAAAAAAAAATAACAATTATACATAAAAATCAATAATAAAATACTGGTAAAAGTGGGGAATGGGCTAAATACCAATAATATTTCAAGTTTGTAGGCTCTTATACACAAACTAGCATAAATATTTTACCAATGACAAAAAAATATAAAAAATACAGTTTGTAGGCTTTTTCGGTTTAATGTTATTTTAATACCACAAATTTTGTTGATATATTTGAAGATAAATATTGAATCTATATGCTCTAAAGATCATAAGAAAATTTGTTTTAACCCTCAGCAAAACCTAATAAAAAAGTATGGTACTAACATTTATTTTTCGTAACAAGGTTGTCAATACGGTACTTCCAGTTATCGACAGCTCTAAAGATCATATGAAAATGTGTTAAACCCTCGGAAAAACCTAATATAAAAGTATGATACGAAAATTTAATTTTCGTAACAAGGTTGTCAATACGGTACTTTCCCGTTATCAATATACAATAAAAGCTGAACATTGCAGAGTAAACACCGTAGACTTCATCGACTTTTTCACCTTCGTATAATAGACAGCCTTTTTTTTTTTTTTTTTTTTTTTTTTTTAAATTTACCAAGAGATTAGTACTCAACCAGCGGGGGTGTGGGGGCAGCAGCCCCCACTCATGATACTAGGTTAGGTTAGATAAGGTTGTTAGGTTAGGCTAATGTCTTTTCAAATCACTATGGGGGGGGGGGGGGGGGGGGGTCTCAACATCGATCGATAGGCCTAATGGGGAAAATAGGTTTTCCCGAGATTTCTAATTAATTACAAACACTATATATATATTGATGCAAATGAACAATTTTGTTTATAAAAAACACTGAAAATTCGTGGTATTAAAATAAAAAAAATCCGCTTTTTCTTTACATACACAAACTAGCATAAATATATTACCAATAACAAAAAAATGATAAAAAATAAAAATGAATACAAAAAGTTTGTAGGCTTTTTCATTATACTGTATACACAATTAAACTAGCATTAAATACAACTCACCTGGTGGAAGTGTGAAGATTGTACCGGTACCTGGTTCTCCGACACATCCATGGTGTAGCAGTCTCTCCTTCACTGCTGGGAGTAAGTACAAATAGTGGTAAATTACAAATCTATAATATATTGTAATTTCACTACACCACCAAACAACTCCAAGGAAATTAATGAAAGCATATATGTGAAATAATAAATAAATAATAAATAAATAATTAATAGAACAGTAATAAACTACTAGCAATTTCGGACTATAAAGTAATAAAGAAGTTGGAGCTGTAGACACCAAAGTTTAGTATAAAAAATATAGCAAAAATATGGTTGTGGTGGAACAAAATGTATAACACCCCGTTCTTAACTTATCAATTACAAACCCCAATGTACTTTAATAAATTAATGAACGCATATGGTCCTCCCCGGATTCGAACCTGGAACACCACACTCAGAACAAAACCACCTAAACCAATACACAACTAACACAGATCAAAATAAGTCAATTTAACCATATCTTTTAGACTTAATTTCAATCTAGTCCCAATTACTTAATCCTCATACTTTTTAAGCAATGACAAATACAAAATATGGTATTATTCTAGTTCCGGTTTCACAGCACTCTTCAATTTATATGGCTTCTATAAATTTGTCATATACCATACTTCATTCCTGTATCGGTCAGTAGCGGCGCAAATGGAATTATAATTACTGTGAAAAATTTAATATTTACCCCCTGTTATCCACAGCCAAAGCTGAAGATTGCGATTTACCTCCTGTTATCCACAGCCAAAGCTGAAGATTGCGGAGTAAATACCGAAAACTTATTATTTTTTTTTTTTTGGCGACAGTCAATCTTTTATTAATTTAATACCAAACCAGCGGGGGTGTGGGGGCGGCAGCCCCCACCTAATAAACTAGGTAAGGTTAATATTACCCCTTATTTTAGTCTTTTACCCCGCAATTTCCCTGATCTTCATAGCCCTCCCCACTAGTGGGGGCAGTGTTTTTAGATTGTTGGATAATGGGTAAATACTCATTTCCGCCAGTCCTTAGTATAAAAACACTGTATATTAAAGAAAACTGAGAAAAACAAACACAAAACACTAAATTCGCTGTGAAACCGGAACTAGAATTTTACCCAAAATATATTAAGATTAATAATACATTTTCAGGTTGCATATGAAGTGCCATTGCTGTTTTCCCTATTCGGGTGTCTCGAGTCTGCCGCCCCCCGAAACAAATTCAAAAATGGGAAATGGGCCTCAGTAAATATATTTATTTAGTAATTGTATAGCCTATAGCAAGGATCATTGCATTAGAGTGTTGCCATTGGATACAGGATGGGTTGAGGGGGCAGGGCCCCCAGAAATTTGACAGCCCCTAGGCTAGGCTAAATTGGGAAAGTCGGCAATTTGTCTTTTCTAGCTTTATTTAGCCTATAATTTTTACTAAAGTATTTTGGTTAAAATTGAAGACGACCCGGATACGAGCCCCATCGATAATTATCAGTGTTCTAGAAGTTTCATGGACGATACTATGTTGGTGTACATGTAATTACCGTCGCAAATTCACTTGTGAAATACAAGAAACTGTTGGATTGTTCACCGATAAACTGGGAACGTGATATGGGTTTAGACCGTCGCGTACCCATAAACTGGGAACGTGAGCTGGGTTTAGACCGTCGCGCACCCATAAACTGAACGCGAGCTGGGTTTAGACCGCCTGCTAGTTTTCGGTAACGGTTAGGTTAAGGATAATCTTAAAGGACACTAGGCTACATCCGCCTTATTAGAAACAATTTAGGCTATTAGGGAAAATAGGGACCAATAGACTTGCCATATTTTTCTCATTAGGCCTATAGGCCTAGCCTAGTCCGCATGGAGGAATTTAGTTATAGACACTTGAAAAAACCCGATTTCACAGAAAAATACACCAAAAATCTGTCAAAGATGTCAAATAGCGGGGGTGTGGGGGCGGCAGCCCCCACCCATAATACTAGGATAGGTTAGGGAAGGTTGTTAGGTTAGGCTAATGTCCTTTCAAAGGAGTATAGGCTAGTAAACACTAGGATATCCTATACCTGGTCAGAGGTAAGAAGTCTTGCTGTAGTCTCCTTGAATGCTACCGGTCCTCGGTATTAAACAACACTGTACATCAAAGAAAAATAAACAAAAAAATAAAATTAACTAGCCTAGTAAAAAGGCTGTCCGGAGTCTTCAATTTTTACCAGTATTTTTTTCACAGCGATTTTGATATGGTAAGTTCTTCTAGTTTGTTTATTTTGAAAGTTTTACATATACAGTAAAATAGTCTAAGCCATTCGCGATGGTCTACGCATATCCAACACTGAAGTAGGCTATATTAACTTTGTATAACAAAACATTTAAATATTGATGGCTCTGGAGGTCGGGTAACACTGGGACATAAAATACATAGGCTAGGCTAGCCTATAAAACAATGAAATGCAATAAATAAATTAAATTAACTAGGCCTAGCCAATAACGATACCAGTTTGGGGGGGGGGAGGAAAAAAAAAAAAAAAAAAAAAAAAAAAAAAATAGCCTAGCCTATTAAAGAGAAGCCTTTTATCGTATGGCATTTTTTTAGGTTACTTAACGGGCTCTATAATAGGCTAGTCTACATATAATTTAATGGCCACCAGTGAATATATATATATAGACTTAGCTGGTTAGTGAAGCATATTGATGAATGAAAAGGACAGGTGAATGCTATTGATAGGTGTTCGGGGCTAAGGTAGACATGTTTTACAGTCTCTCATGTTAATTCACAGGCTTTTTATAATACTTACATATATTTTAATTGCCACCAGTGAATATAGATACACTTTACTAGTTAATGGAGCATGTTGATGAAAGACAGGTGCTAGGATGGTAAAGATATGCACAACAGGTGGAGATGATGGCGGCGGCCATTATTAGCCTAAGCCTAGGGAGAAACTAATGTACCGTCTCGCCATATGTAAATTCACGGGTTCTTATAATAGTTACATACATTTGAATGGCCACTAGTGAATATAGATAGACTTAGCTGATTAATGGAGCATGTTGATTAATGATAAGTGCACGGAATATCAAGATGAAAGGCGATAAATCTGGCGGAGGTGATGGCGGCTGGGCTAGCGTTGGAGGAGGAGTGAGGCCCTTTATAGGTAAGAATCTTCGAACTTCACCTCGGTAAACAAATGAACCTTCGACATGCGCAATAATTCTTGATCCAGATGTCGATAATGAAAATTTCAAATATTACTTTATACCTATTCAAAAACTAATTACCATCTAGAAATTCGGATAGTTACAGTAATTAAATTACATTAAATTAAATTACAATAAGACTTCAGGTGATCAAACTATTAATTAAGCCAGCACACCGCAAATCGAAAGTCAGGTAGCCTACAGCCGTTTTCCGAAAACAAAATAAAGAGTATAAATTAACCATGTAAAGAACGCGCACAGAAGTTAAAATAGGCCTTCAGAGGCTATTATTATTTAGGATTATTAAGCCAGCACACCGTAAGTAAAGAATAGTCAGAAATAGAGGCCCCTTTAAGATTAAAAATTCCCGAGTATAAAATAATTAAATAACTATAAAAATCGCAGACACATACATTAAAATCGGATATTATTTTGGATTATTAAATAAAAATAGTTAAAACATTGCAAGTTAATTTAAAATAGGACTTCAGTGTCAAGAATTACGATCGTATAGTGGATATTGGTATATTTCTATATATTTACCCAGGCACATACCATTTTTGTTTTCTTAAGACAGTAAAGCGAGTTTCATTATTAGCCTAGGCCCTAAGGAGAAGCCTCGTATCGTCTGGCCTTTGTTTATGTTAATTCACAAGCTGTATGATAGCCTAAATCTATTTTAAATGACAACCAGTGAATATAGATCGACTAGTGTCCTTGAATATTGTCGTTAATTGAGCACGTTGATGAATGACAGGTGCTGGGATGGTGAAGATATAGCGCGCTAAATATGGCACAGGCACAACAGGTGAAACTGATGTCCCTAGAGTACAAAATAATTAAATAACCTTGTCAAAATTGCGGACACATACGAGAAGACTTCACGGGGTATTATGATCCTAGATTAAGCAAGCACACCGTAAATACAGAATCGCGATAATAAAAAGATAAATAGTCCCTAGAGTATAAAATCATAAAATATATCCTTATCGGGAACGAAAACACTTGCGTCACCTCGTTATGGAGTCCAGCTAGAAAAGAACCCCCTCACGGTCTCACCTGAGATAGGTTGGTGAGCTGCTGATTGGCTGATGGGCGATGACGTAGCGCTCTCTCATTGGTCGAGCTCCTCCCCGCCTCCCGCCTCCACCCCCCTCCCCGCCCAATAGGATACTCGATTTAGCGCGCGCTTGTTTAAATCATAAGTAAGAATACGCTCTGGTTTAAATCACCCCACCCCACCATCCCCTCCCCTTTTAACTGCGACCCCCGATAATCCCCCACCCCCTGACCCCCTCCCCGACAGGATACTCTTTCTCTTTGTTCAGTCGCCGCCCCCCCTCCCCCTACCCTTCCCTTCCCCCAATCCCTCCTCCTCCTCTCTCTCTCCCATTGCCTTAAATGGGCAACATGATGGGCATTCTTTCGTTGTTCCGTTCCCCCCCCTTCTCTCTCTCTCTCTCCCCGCCCCCCCGCCCCCTAAGTACTCAGTCCCCCCTGTCCCTTTAATACTCGCTTTTCTGGACCCCCTTCTCCCTCATGTTTAGCATATTATCATCATCACCACCCCTCCAATTAACTTACACATATAGGCTACCTAATTAAGACTTTCTGTACCAGTGACGTCTGCTATATTTTGGTCTAGCTATAATTAGACGATTATCTGCACCTTAGGAAATATCTGTGGTAGTTAAAAGGGTCGACTGAGATAGTTCGAAGCCTTATAATTGCTAGAGATCCTTCCTAAACTGAGAAAAATTGACTAGTAGTCGCCAGAATAAACTTAAAAAAGACGTCACCGGTACAGTACGGGTTAATGAAAGCAATCACATTAATTAATACATGTGGTACTCCATGGATTCGAACCTAGGATACTCACACCAAAATTCAGCGCACTAATCATTAACCCCTTCTGTACTGTACCGGTGACATTATCATGGACACTATTACACGATTATATTCAGTTTAAAAAGGTCCGCTAGCAATTAACAGGCTTTGAACTATCGCATTTAACCCTTACTACCACAGATCCTTCTTAAACTGCACAAAATCTTCTAAATATGGCTAGAATTAATTGAGAAAGACGTGACCGGTACAGTCGCGCTAATAAGTGATGTCTCGGCACCAAGAATGTTTTGATCAATAATTGGTATCAACAATATCTAAGCTTCATTTCTTCATATGGAGTGAGATATACAAACATGTTCCTACACTTACCCACCCTTTTCAACATCTGACAGACATTAATACAGCACAGAGCAAGCCAAACGTAATGCCAGCTGAGACATGACAAATTAGCGCTATCGTACAGGAGTTAAGCTATCAACACAAGGTTATGTAATATTAGCCTATATATGGGTATATAAGATTATTAGGCCATGAATTAGCGAAATATTTAATTTCAGTAATGGTTAGATACTTTTATGCAGCTTAGGAAGGTTGTATGGGCGTCAGAAAGCTATAGTTGTGTTAGTTAATATTAATTTAACCCCTGTACCGGCAACGTCTTTTTAACTTTTTGTCTAGCTATATTTAGACGATTTTGTGCGGTTTAAGAAGGATCTGTGGTAGTAAAAGTGAGATAGTTCGAAGCCTAAACATAGCTTGAGGCCCTTTGTAAACTGAATAAAATCGTCTAGTCTAGCTATATTTAGACGATTTGATACGGTTTAATAAGGATCTGTGGTAGTAAAAAGGGTTAAGTGAGATAGTTCGAAGCCTTTTCATTGCTGGAGGCCCTTTGTAACTGAATAAAATCGTCTAATCTAGCTATGTTTAGACGATTTTATGAGGTTTAAAAGGAGTCTCTAGCAATGAACAGGCTTCGAACTATCCCACTTAACCCAAATTTACTACTACAGATCCTTCTTAAGCTGCATAAAATCGTCTAACTATAATTGTATGCTGGCTACTATTAGACGATTTTATTCAGTTTACAAAGGACCTCCAGCAATTAACAGGCTTCGAACTATCTCACTGAACCCTTTTTACTACTACCACAGATCCTTCTTAACACTTCACAAAATCGTCTAAATATAGCTAGATTAGACGATTTTATTCAGCTTAAAAAGGGCCTCCAGCAATGAACAGACTTCGAACTATCTCACTTAACCCTTTCTACTACCACAGATCCTTCTTAAACTGTTTTATCATCACTGCGTCCGGCAATAGATATAGTATTTTGTATTAAAGTGTTTGAAGCATAATCTGCAAAAGTGGGATGCGATAGACTTTTCCAAGTCAACCGGCGAAGGTACTGTATTTTAACTACATTTAGACAATTTTGTGCAGTTTAAGAAGGATCTGTGGTAGTTAACCACCATACCTCTTATTCTGGGGGCTATTAATCACATACAACGTGCTCTGGTGAATAGTGACTCGTGTTCACTATCTAAAAATATAAATTAAGCTCAAATACACCACATAAAAACATAAAATGTAAGGAAAATTACCGCACCTGTTATCCAATATGGCCGACCGGACGTGAAAGGAAGGAACGAATAGCGTTACCAATTCGAGCCCGCAGATTCCGCTAGATTCGTGTTTAAAAGTTCCTAGATATTAAATGATCTATCATTTGTGTATAAAATCGATCATTATCTCTAGAATGTTGCAAGTAAAATTATGAATATCTTTTGAAGATGATAATATTCAAGGACACTACAATGGCGCTATTAGAAACAATTTATCAGGGAAAATAGGGACCAATAGACTCGCCATATTTTTCTCGTTATAATCCGCATGGAGTAATTTCGTTAATGTCAACTTAAAAAGCCCGTTTTCACCGTAAAATATCACCAAAATTAATCAGTGTGATTGTAAACAAAGCAGTCCCAAGCATTGCACACAATGAAAACTCTGTCTGCTTCTCCTTCTTGTGGTGATTTGGTGCGCGATTCACCCTATAAATGGCGCGAGTCGTTACTTACAAAAACAAAGAACCGACAACCTGTTTTTTCCCCCTTACAGATCAATATATATGAGGATGACAATAAGTCAAGGGGGGGTGAAGGCCCTCAAACCATCATGTATCCAATTTACCCAACAAATTCTCTCCTACTGCAAAAGCGCGATTCACCCAATAAATGGCGCCACTTGATTCAATGAATACAGTGCTTTATCGTTGTTTATCATGGTTTGAGTGGAGGATTTGCATTAGATTACCAATTACTCCAAGAATCTTAAGATAACTGAAATAACGATAAAGCAGTTTGCCCAACATTCACTGAAAGGACGAGTTAGGGATATACTGAAGTTACCCATCTATTCTGGCATCAGAGAAAACGTACGCCACACAGAAAACGATTCAAGGGCAGACAATTATATACCCCCGCAAGCTCGAATACGTGGTGACCACTTAACTCGCCGATTACACATCTCCTGCAACATCCCAAACCTACAGACTTAATTGCTACCACTGTTTGCTCCATCTACCTCCAGTCTACAACTACATAAACAGCCCCAGAACAAACCCAAAGGCCAAATATCAAGGACAAAAGCCCCGAGCAGGGGTAATTCACTTTCACTTTCAATCTTGAGGATCCTCGAGGACCACCTTCGTCCAGCCGTGCACTTATAATCATAATACAGTACTAACAAGTGCACGCTTCACCAAGCCCATGCAAACCACGCAAGGCCAAGCCAGCAGAAAAGCAACTCTCCCAACATGCAAGGCCAGCAAGCCTGTTTCCTTTTTCTCTGCCCCCCACACCTCCAAGCCAGAAGGGAACAACCGCCAATCTATCAAGAAGCACAAGAAGTCATACCATCAAAATAATGCATTCTCCGACCCCAGGAAAGAATTTATTCACCAACATGAACAATCCTGAAGTACAGAATAATAAGGAAAAGAGAAAGAAAAGAAGACGCAAGAAATGGCACCATAAACACCAGAAGTCTAGGGATTCTTCTGCCCCTCAACCTCACCACTACCTCGAAGAGGAAAATTAAGAAGTACTATTCAGGTACCCCACCCCAATTAGAAGCCACAGGGAAATAACCACCATGGCCATCCTGCAGCCAGGCGCCTTTCTACCACCCAACCATACCCCACCGCCACTGAGTTATAATTACTACCGACGATTTTCATATCGGTACTTAATGAGAAAGCTGTTTCTTGCGATCAATGGACGGAAGACAGTATAAATTGAGGACTCAGTAGGAAGACTTGTTCTTGCGATCAATGGACGGAAGACAGTTGGAATACTGAAGTTATCCTGTTGAAATTGTTTGTAGTGGGTATTAACAAGGCTGGTTATTACTCTTCAATAGAAGCTAACTAATAACTAATAGCCAGGAATAGTTGCGACACCAGCCACCGAACTTAGCACGGACTCAGAAATCGCGGTGTGAGATCTCCACTAATATTTCCACCCTCAATTGAGAATAACTTGGTGTACAATCTTGTAGCCTTCACCATTCACAAGATAACAGTAAATGCTGCCTCATTAATCATTATATATATATAACCTAGGATAGTGTTAGTAATGCTGCCTCATTAATCATTATATATATATAACCTAGGTTAGTGTTAGTTATGCTATAATATGTTGTTCTTATTTTTGTAATATGCTAAATGTGTGAAATAAACAGAAAAGGAAAGGAGTTGATTTTTAATATAATACCCTACATCTTTAATATAATACCCTACATCTTTAATATAATACCCTACATCTTTAATATAATACCCTACATCTTTAATATAATACCCTACATCTTTAATATAATACCCTACATCTTTAATATAATACCCTACATCTTTTATAATAATTGCATGTTTTTTTGTCTTCTGTGTAGTTACCCACACATGTAATTTCCCTTCCTTTGATTCTAAAAGACTTCTGCTTATTCATAATTAGCCCAATACAGATAGATAACAGCAAAATTGTATTTACTTTCAGAATAATTCATCAACATTATTTAAGAACGAGTAAAATGCATAATTCACCTTTTTTATTTACAATTGGTATAATGTCTTAATTAAATCATTCTGAATGAAATTATTTAAAAAGTAACAAAAAAATAATATTGTCTGATGTGCTGAGTTAATAAGTGCAGGTTAGAAGTTTGGGCCATACCAGTATTGGTTAATGACTGGTTAATTGAGGTTTTCGGCAAACCAAATAGGTTCAATAGGAGCTTTGATCAAACTTGGCTTTTAGTTCTCTTATAGGTTAGTAATTGGTAAGCCGAGGTTTGGGCGAAACCAGAGTGTTGGCAACTGGTTAACTGAGGTTTTTGGCAAACCACATAGGTTCACTAGGAAGTTTGATCGAACTTGGCTTTTATTTTTATTTATTATTATTTTTTTTTAAAGACCTCCGTCTATGTATTGTGAAAAACCTGTTATCCTCCGGCAAATTACGGGGTAAGTGAGTAAAGTGAGAGACAGTGAATGTATGAGGATACATGTTTTTCATAATACGTGTTGCTAGCCCCAAACGCGCGAGCAACTGTGGCTTTCAACCATCCGACACATCCCCTTTTATTTATGTACATCAAACATGTTAAAAACAAATAAAGTTTATTTGTATACCCTACCGTGGAAAGACTACGGATACACCACTCCTGCTCTGGCCTCACACAGTGCATGCATGGCCCAGTCGTACTGAGCTCATGACGCTGGTGGCATTGCCCCGGAGGATAGCCATCCCTAGTCTTTGCTTGAGCCAGAGGGTTTCCCGGGGTTCTCCTGAAACTTCTCTGATTTTACGGCCTATTTCATTCACCATTTTAAGGGTGGTAGGGCCGAAGACTCTTGAAGTTTCGAATGCCAGAGGCTCGAACTGATGACTTCTGGCGATGGCTTGATATTTTTCTCACTTTCTACTCTCTGCTATCCGGGCGGCTTCACCTGCTTCGTCGGCGTTTCTGGCGATGTTGGTTATGGAGAAAGTGTCAACACATGTGGCATCCCACACGAGGCACCGGCCATTCTTGTAAGGGAAAGTGGTCATCCCATCTGGCCATTTGCCGTCTTCTCTGAGAAGCCCATGTGGTTCAAGGATTGATGCACGGTTAGCACTCTGCAGGGCCTGTTTTATGACATCATTTAGTGCAGAGTACATTATAACGTTCACCCACCGAGAACCAAGATCAACGGTTTAGCCGGTTTGACGGGGACAGTTACTCTTAACGTTCATATAACGTTTTCTTCTATGGGGGTGGTAAAGCTATGTGCATTTATTAGAGTGAATCTGGATAATTTCTAACTCTATGTATACATCAAAACATGCTTATACTAGTTTATAAGACTCGCCATCTTGGAGACTGAATTGGCAATAGTGCGGGTCTACTAGGTCACGTGTGCCTCTCCTTCCGTGGTTAGGGAGTTGTAGATTTGCAGACAAGGCTCTATAGCGATTATTAAGGTGTGTCATAATCTCTAATCATGTTAGAGTTAGTTAGTATAAAGATAAGACTGAGATCTCTAATATAGAAAAACTTTCGTAAGAACAATTTCCTAGTGTTATTGAAGGTTGTAGCTGCCAACCTGCTAGGTTGGCAGTTCTGATGGTCATCTCTACTTATCTGGTAAACAAAAAGGTAAAGTTCGTTGGCCCAAGCCGAGAAGAAAGAATGTGTGGTCTGTTTGAATTTAAAATAGAGAACTGTAGTTTTATATAAGTCATGTACATAGGTTAATAGGTAATGAGGAAGTAAGAAGGAGGTGTGGAGTGGAGGTAGATGTGCTGGAAAGTGTGAAAAGGAATAACTTGAGATGGTTCGGCCATATGGAACGTATGGAAAGCGAGAGAATGACTAAGAGGGTGTACGAGAGCGAGGTGGAGGGACAGAGAGGGAGAGGTAGACCGAATGAGAGGTGGAAGGATGGAGTGAGGAAGTACATGAACGAAGGCGGTGCTGGTTGGGGGGAGGGGCGTCGACTGACTGGGGACAGAGGTGCATGGGGGCGGTTCGTTCGTGGCCATCCCTTCGGGGATCACGGCGTCAGGCAATAGATAGATAGATAGATGTACATAGGTGTTTATTATTTCTTTAAAAGATAGAAAGCATCTCTGTGAGATGCTTTTGTAGAACTCTCGTAATTTGACGAGATCCTTCGACATTGCTTATTTCTGTTCACTATCTGCTTACCTATAGTGAATCTATCTTGCGACATGTTACCTTAACCCTTTCACGCATTTATGACTCAGAGGTTGCCAGATTAGCAATAAGAAATAGAGTTCTCTCACTCTTATAATCACACCAGGGAAAATCAATTAGAGGAAAATCACATTAATGATTAAAATAACATTAATGGAAATCATATCAACTCGGACAAAATACGTTCACTAGGAAAACCAGTCATATCAACCATAAAAAATAACATCAACCAGGACAATCAATCACATCAAACAATTATGCAAAACATCAATTGTATTCGTTTGTTCTTTATGACCTTTGGCGTGGCGTGTGTGTGTGTGTGAGCGGTACCGGCGAGGTGGGGGTGGCTTTTATGGTGTAACCGACTAAAGACAGGGACGCCGTTGCTAGGTTACCCAGACAAACACTTGACGCCTTTACCCCAGCACCCCTTTATCTCTCCCTGTCTCTCTCTGCCCCCCCCCTCTCTCTCTCTCTCTCTCTGAGCATATATATATACTGTATATACTGTACACTTGTACAGTCTATATATATGTATGTGTGTGTGTATGTTTGTGTGTGTATACGCGTGCTTGTGTGTATGTGTGTGTGTGCGTGTGTCTAGACAGCATATATCACGGTAGTATTACATTACACTTACACTTAGTTACACTTAGTTACACTTAGTTGTATTCCGTCCGTTAGTGACACAGTTGAGCTGGGGCTCCACTGCGACCAGGCAGCTCCCTTTCTTCCACTCTCCATTCCAGAAGTCGGTTGGAGTTGGTGCTGGGGTATCCTGGTGTTGGTGGCCGGTCCGGTATTTTGGCCAGCCACATGTCCAAGTGTTTCTTGAAGGTGTCTGGAGACACCCCGGTCATGTTCCTGAGAGGGGCTGGTATACAGTTGAACAGTCTGGTTCCATTGTATGTAAAGCTGTGATGGATCAGGGATTTGATTTTTTGTGTTGATCCCGGCGTAGTCCTCACATAGCACAGCCTCCCTCGCCTTTGGTGTTGAGTCTCTTGGATGTTTGGATTTGGTACTTTTTTTCCAAAATCTTCCAGACGTAGATGATAATGTATCTCTCCCTACGTCTTTGAAGTGAGTACAGCTGCAGCTCCTTGAGTCTCTCCCAGTAGTTAGTGTTGAAACCCATGGATTTTACTGGTGAATGTCCTCTGGGTGGCTTCAATTTCTGTTATTTCTCCTACTTTTTGGGGAGACCCAGAGCTGAGAGCAGTACTCCAGTCGTGGTAGGACCAGTGACTTCCACAGTGTTAACATACACCTCTCATTTTTGGTGTGGAAGGTTCTCAGGATCCAGCCTGCTATTTGTTTTGCTGTTGTTGTGGCTTTGGTAATATGCTGGGAAAAAGTGGCGTCACTGCTCATATTTACTCCGAAGTCCTTCACTGTGTCCTTGGCGGTAATTTCTTGCTGTCCACTTTTGTACTTGGTGTCGTTTTGTAGTGCTCTCTTGTTCCCGTACCTTAGAAGCTCGAACTTGTCTCCGTTTAGGACCATGTTGTTTTCTTCTGCCCACTTCAGGATTTTGTCCAAGTCTTGTTGTAGTAGCTGTGCATCATGTTGTGAGGTGATTTTCTACATATTTCGGTATTCGCATATATTCACTCATGGTTGCTTGAGAATACAGAGAGGAGTAACTTAGATGATCCATAGACTTTAAAATGAACCATACAAACAACGTCTAAAAGAGTTGAATATTGTTAGTTTAATTAAAGTACTCAAATTGTTTAAGATCTTGACAATATGGATGTCAACAAGTACTTCACAATTTACCAATCGAATTACACTAGAGGAAATAGTTGTAAGATCGTTGGAAAGCCTTTTCATTCACATTTCCTTTTCAAGTCAGTGAGTCAGTAGTCAGTGAGTCAACCCTTACTCCCACAAGGGGTAGGGAGGATCAGCAAAAGACTCGAGAAAGGAAAAAGAGGCGACAGGGGAAGAACACATAACAGTTCGCTCACAAAAAACAAAAGCAAAACAAGTACACAAGCATTCATAGGCACCAATCACTCATCAGCCCCCGAAATCATTGGCTTCACCTCCGATGTTATTTTGTAATAGAGTGGTAAATTTATGGAATGGACTACCTAGAAATATTATTGAATGTTGTACTGTTCAATCGTTCAAAACCACATTGATAAATATCTAGCTCTTAACCCCCAATTAATTGTTTTTACAAATGAATAGCCTCCCAACATTTATCTATAAATTTTTCCCACATTAACTAGTTAGGTTGGTTACAAACAGCCTCGTAGTCGTAAGGATCACTAGGCTAGATCTGTTGTTGTTTGTTTTCCTTTGTAGGCTACTCGTTTCTGTCTATCTATCTTTATCTTTCTTTCTGTCTATCTGTCTTTCTATCTATCTTTCTGTCTATCTGTTTTTATGTCTATCTCTATGTCTATCTGTCTGTCTATCTTTCTATCTATCTGTCTTTCTGTCTATTTGTCTTTCTGTCTATCTATCTGTATGTCTATCTCTCTTTCTCGCTGGCTATCTTATCTTTCTCTCTGCCTATCTATCTTTCTGTTTATTGGTTTATATATGTCTATGTGCCTTAATTTTCTGTCTCTCTGTATATTTGTTTGCTCTGTCTTTCTCTGTCTATCTGTCTTTCTCTGTCTAAGTGTGTTTTCTTATCCTCTCTCTCTCTCTCTGTCATTGTCTATGTTTCTCGCCACCTATCCCCCCCCCCCCCCCCCTAGTTACATACATAATATCGATCGGGGGACAGACCATGGGGGGGGGGGGGAAACAGGGCGGGTTGATAATACCATGGGATAACCTTTCAGGGGAGGGTTTTTTTTTCGGGATCCCCCTTCTCCCTCATGTTTAGTCTCTCCAATGATTTTGAGGTTTAAAGACATTCGCCCCCAATAGTTGGGCGATTTTAAGACATTTCGTCCCATTTCTCTGCCAATATCAAGACCTTTTGTGCCATTTAGGAGTCGATTTGTTCCTGGCGGGCGATAGGAAGCCTGTATTTTATTAATACAAATCTAGATTTTTAGGACAAATTAGAAGGGGAGACATTTTTCTACCGAAAAAGATACAAATTTATCTCGAAGTGGGGTCTTAGCTAGGTGTGTGTGTGTGTGTGTGTGTGTGCGTGTGTGTGTGTGTGTGTGTGTGTGTGTGTGCTTTAATGATTATAATTATTATTTTAAAGCTTGATAGATGTTTAAGGAGACTAGGCCTGAGTACATACAGTAGCCTACATACATACATACAGTACATACATTTATTTATACATTCATTTAAATGTTAGTTTCCTCCCTAGACCTCCATCAAACTTTAAAAAAAAAAAAAAAAAAAAAAAAAAAAAAAAAAAAACATTAGAACCCCCTTCGAGATTAATTTGTAAAATTTTCGGTTGATGTATAGAGAATATCATGCGTATAAATTCGTTTCCAGGGATATACTTCCATGATTAGAAACAGGCGAGGTCCACGAATGTTTATGAGTGACTGTGCATAATACAGTATATATATATTGTAATAGATGGTTTACCCGATATATTAATTGACCACTTGCGAGTTTCGTTCTATAAGGAAGTTGGAGCTGTATACATCGATATTTAGTAGAATTACCTGTTAAAATGCGGTTGTAGTACATTTATAAATACATGAAACCCAATTCAACATATTCTTTAGCCAGCAGAAACCTACATTAGTATTCCATTAAATATCGATGTCTACAGCTCCAATCCCTTATAGAACGAAAATTGCAAGTGGTCAAGTGCTGCATACCGAAATACGTTATCATAAAGTCTTGATATTGCTTTAATGCCCGAACTCTTTAGCAGCTCTGCTCTTGTAAGTTAATTTGTAATTCACTTATTTACATCTGAGGTGAAGCCATTGATTTCGGGGCTGATGAGTGATTGGTGCTTCTGAATGTGTGTGTGTTTGTTTGTTGTGTTCTTCTCCTGTCACCTCTTTTTGTTTTACTTTCTCGTGTCTCTTGCTGATCCTTCCTACCCCTTGTGGGAGTAAGGGTTGGCTACTGACTGACGGCCTGATACATTTGCATTCGAGCAGAGTTAATGCTAAATAATAACTAGCTTGTTTTAAGTACAAACGAGGCTGTAGACTGATTGTTTTACGAGATAGTTGACACAAAATATATATATATATATAGTTTATAGGCTACGCTATAATAAACAAGGCTGCAAATCGACTGTTTAAGAGCTATGCTAAAATACACGAGTTGGGAGATTATCACGAAAATAGCTTCCATGTCATTGATTGATGCGGTGTGCTCATCTGCGGTACGAGAGTTTGGGCCGCACCTGTCTCATCCCCAGTGTTACCAATTTAGCTACTCTCCCGCTAGATCTAGGCGCAGCGGTTCCCAAACTTTTTCCAGTACGTGACCCCTTTCAGTAGTACCAAACCTACCATGACCCCCACCTTTATAAGGTTTCCGAAAAAAATACTAATTTCCAATTTAACAAGCATTAGGAACGTAAATAGTCGTACGACAAAACCTAAATATAAAAAAAAAAAATAAAAAAAAAAAAAACCTAAATATCATTAAAAAAAAACTCAAAATCTTGGACCCTCCATGACCCCCAGAAAAAGGCTCATGACCCATTTGGGGGTCATGACCCGCAGTTTGGGAACCGCTGATCTAGAGGTATTTACTTCGATTTTTGTTTTCTATGTTATTGAGGGAGGCAAAAGGCAGAACTGCCTATAGCGAGTGCCTCCCCCATAGTTGAAAGAGTGACAGGGCCAAAATCAAGGGACGTTCGAGCCAAAATGCCTGGACACACTGAGTTTGAAGCAATTTAAGTCAAAGGAAGAGGGAAAGACTGATTCTGGGAGAGAGTTTTAGAGCTCAGCTGTTGAGTAGAAGAAAGTTTGAGAATACCGTTTCACTCTTGGGTTGGAGAGTTGCACAGAGTAGGGGTGGGATTGGGTTACAAGACGGGTACCACGTGCCCTACGTAAAGGAGGTGGTATACACTGGGAAAGCTCTGAGGAACACTGATTATTATAGTAACGAGAGATTGCAGAGAGTTGGTGAGTGGACGGGAGTTAATGATACGAAAGGCCTTCCTTTCAACTTTGTCTAGGAGAGCGGTGTGAGAGGAACCTCCCCACACATGTGAACAATACTCAATACAAGGACGCACTATGCCCCTGTACAGAGCAAGAAGCTGTGCAGGGGAAAAGAACCCCCTAAGGCGGTTGAGCACACCCAGCTTCTGGGAGGCTGCCTTAGCAAGACTGGTAATATGGTCCTTCCAACTGAGAGCAGAAGAAAAAGAGACACCAAGAATATTGAGAGAAGATGAAGGATTGATTTTTGTATTGTTGAAGAATAAGGGATAGAGGCACATTTTTACATATAGCACATGAACTTTAGCGATATTCTGGAGATTTGGGGCATTTTGGAGTTATATTTTAGAGATTTGAGCCATTTTGGAGTGATATTTATAAAGATTGTGGCATTATTCTAGCGATTTTCGGCATTTATTTACTATCTAGCGTAATTAATTTGGTAACCCTGCTCTCCCCTCCACCTGCACCACCACCACCACACCGCCCTGCCAGCTGCTCTTGTTGTTGTTGTGACAGGTTGTGGTATGGTTGTGATCCCCGCTGCTGCTCGCTTCACAAACGCCCACTTTTGGACACTGGTAGCCCATAACACGTCATATCGGACTTCTCTATGGCAGACTAACACCATGCCCATCGAGATAGGCCACTTAAAATCTTGCCTGCGACTAGTTATTATAAATGACCCCTATGTCATGCAATCCAGCCTCTTATCTGTAATACAACGCCGAGTATTTATTGAATGACTATATATATCGTAGAAAGGGTATGTGTAATTAATTGGAAATGTTCTTGGCTATGAACTTGAATGATTAAGATTCATTACATTTCAGAAGCATCAACATTCGAATTGTTTTCTCATTCGTTTCGGAAACCACGTGTAGGCTACCTTGTTGGCTTGTAAATCGAAGATACACGTGATCTTACCGAGAAAATAAATCAATGTAACTGAGTAAATAATGTGACTTGGCTTCTCGATAATCATAATATTGCAATCGTTAGACATGATAGGCCTACACTTGGCACTGATGGTGAAACTATGATATATTGACAGTGAAGTGCCCGGGATTTATATTGAAGTGAAAAGTATACTGTACTCTATAATACTATACTAGTGAAAGGCTGATTTGTTATAGTGATGTTGACAAATACCGATAACAAATTACCTGACAGAAGTAGAAACAGTAATTCATTTATAAGATAACGTGTCGGTGTGTGTCCTTTTTTTTTTTCCTTGCTTTTCACAAGAATATAATGTGTACAAAGTTGTATGTACTAACTGCCAGAATAAAATGAAATATACGTAATTGTACTAACTAAATTAAGTGGGCAATTTGCAGTATATTATGCAGAATACAAGCCATCTGCACTAAAGGTGAAACGAGATCAATATATCTCTTAGCCTAACGAGATGCTGAGAAAACTTGTAATATTGAAGTGATGATTGTGATTAAGAAATTGAAATTTTTAATTGTAAAGTGACGATATGTGACCAAAGGAGTGGAATTTTGTGTTATACGGAAATGATGGATTGCTGATGTAAGAATGAAAAATACTGATGCTGAAATGACCGTATGTAATGACCAACTGTGATGCGTATTGATCCAAAAAAAATACCATTAGAAGGGTACTGAAGAATGTTGGCGCAGGAACTGACGAATTACGACAGGATGAGTAATACGTCGAGTGCGTGGGCGTGGACGTGGCATAGGCGGTGAGTGGTGGCCGCCCATGAGGAGAGTGGCGGGCCGTGATGAGTGGAGAGGTGGTGGGGGGGCGGTGGAGAGGGACGAGAGGAGTGGAGAGAGGGATTACAGATGTGGAAGAGCAGTGGATAGAACAGACGAATGCGGAAGAGCTTTGGAAAGAACAAACACATGTGGAAAAGCAGTGGGCAGAACAGACAAATGTGGAAGAACAATGGGCAGAACAGACAAATGTGGAAAAGCAGTGGACAGAACAAACAAATGTGGGAGAGCAGTGGACAGAACAAACATGTGTGAGAGGGCTTTGGACAGAACAGACAGAGCTTTGGACAGGAGATACCAATTTTAGAAAGAGATGGGAAGCAAAGACAAGCATTGGGGAGGCTTGGAGAGGAGGAACAACACATGCTTGGGGATTATGGGAACAGAGGACGAGTGTTTCCAAATCATCCAAAGGTACCCCGAGTGATGAAGAGTGGGGGAAAGGAAAAACAAGGGGGACGAGTGTTGGCGAATGGTGGAGGAGGATGAGAGGTGTGGATGAGGATTGGTGGAGAAGCAAGACCTGTATGGAGAGAGCCTGGAGGAGAAAGAAGCCAGATGTTGGAGAAGGATGGAGATTGCTTTTGGCTTGCATCTGGCTCCTCTGTCTGCACCTGCCACCGACACTTGCTCACATACCAAGTAAGGCATCCCTTTCTCTACTCACCTAAGTATGGTTATTACTGCAACTATTTGTCTACTTCCCCTGCTGTTCTTTAACCAGTTTCATATCCAGTCTCGAAACTAAATCCCTTATTTTAAGTAATTAGACACGCACCTTCTTGTACATTTTCTTGTATTCCCTTTCACACTCGACATTACTCCGGTTTGCCATCCTGGTTGGATAAATGAGTATTATTATTTTTTATTTGTTTTGAAACATTATAAAACATAATATATAAACATTAATAAAATATACTCTAGAATTTAATTGGCCAATACATTAGCTGAGAGATAAAAGATGAGTCCACCCTTGGCTGCTGCACGGGAAGAATGAATCTCAACCGGCTCCTGAATATTTTAGTACTTGCCTGGGATGGGTGGCATTTTAAACTGTGGTCATACAAGCTGGCAAACGAGACTCCGACGGATTCTGTTGTTGTTGGAGGTGTGTTTAGGCAATACAATTTTAAGGAAAGCAGCAACTGTTATTCGCTTATTCTGGCGCGGACGGTTTTGTCTGGACTGCCTTTATAGTTGAGGGATTCGTCCTGACTGTTTAAGGGGGAGGTAGTCGTTTTTTTCTGGACTCCTTTCTCCCTCAGGTTTAGCCTCATTCGTGTTGAGATTTTAAGACGTTCGTTCCATTATTTGGTGGTTTTAAGACGTTTCGACCCATTTCTTTGTCAATATTAAGACCTTTCGTGCCATTTAGGTGCGATTTTTTCCTAGCGAGCGATAGCGAGTCTGTATTATTAGATGGAAGTGGCCTTCGGCCGGAAAATTATCTACCGACAAATTTAAAAAAAAAATCTTGAAAGGGGGTCTAGTGGGTGGAGGGGGGGGGGGGGGATCTTAAATTTGATGGAGGTCTAGTGGGAAAACTACAAAATAAGTAAATAGGCCTACGTAAATATATAGACCAAAAAACAAACTCTACCCCCTTAAGGAAATGCATTGTGCATTGAATTATTCTCTCCTTTTCTCGGGGGTTACATATATAGCTCTTAATAGGGGGGGGGGTTATATTTCATATTTATTTTTATTTTTAGAGTGCTTAGGGTGTCTCTAAGGATTGTTCCCATCATCCCATGAAGTAGAATCTTGGACAATACAGGAGTCAATGGGTGATTGTGTCTTCTGTGTTTCAGCATCAGGGACAAGAGATCAATTAAAGTCTGGAGATGCTTGTTCAATTTTATACGGTACGGTATATACACTAACAACACTATCCCTCGCTTACGGCCGAAGAGGCTACGTAGAATTTAGAATTAGCTGGGTTTTCTTTCACGAAGCAAATCCTGACAGCAAACTTGACTTTCGGGTGTTTTGCCTGTTTTCGCGAGAGTGAAAACCAACATCCAAGCCAAGATCGAGCAAGATTAGGCCTAGCCAAGATTGCTCCACAGCTATCTCGACTTCTCGATTATGTAAACAAACTTCGTATCGATGTCCCGTCAGAGGCTTCACTGTGACATTTGTGTTTTTGTTGATGAGGGAGACAAAAACTGCCTGGAACGAGTGCCTCCCCCAGAGTTGAAAGAGTGACAGGGCCAAAATCAAGGAATTTTCGAGCCAAAATGCCTGGACACAGAGTTTGAAGCAATTTAAGTTATAGGATGAGGGAAAGATGGATTCAGGGAGAGAGTTCCAGAGCTCAGCTGTTGAATATAAGAAAGATTGGGAATATGGTTTCACTCTTGGGTTAGAGAGTTTCACAGAGACGGGTGCTACGTGCTCTACGTATAGGAAGTGGTATATACAGAGAACTCTGAGGAACACTGATTATTGTAATAGCGATAGAATTGCAAGAGAGATGCAACATTGCGGCGAAGAGCGCACAGAATCGGTGAGTGGATGTGAGTTAATGAGACGAAAGGCTTTCTTTTCTACCTTGTCTATAAGTGCTGTGTGAGAGGATCCTCCCCACACATGCGAACAATACTCAATACATGGACGCACTGTGCCCTTGGACAGAGCAAGAAGCTCTGCAGGGGTAAAGAACCCCTTGAGGCGGTTGAGCACACCCAACTTCTGGGAAGCCGTTTTAGCAAGAGTGGTAATATGGTTGAAATTGTACATGAAAGATCATCATCGATGTCAATAATATAAATCAAGAAAAGAACGGGTCTGAGCACTGACCCCTGTGGCACACCATATTTTACATTTTTCCAGTCTAAGGCTTCACCATTTCACATCACTTTCAAGTCAGTAGACAGTGTCCAGACATACGACTGTAGCGAAGATGGTGGCCGGGCCGTTTATAGGGAGACTAATATCTATTATATAAATCCCTTATTATACATTTCAGCTCGGAATGACATAATTATTATTATATCGCAATGATGTATATTCTCTACCGGACCTATTAGGCCTAAAAAGATCGATGGGACTACTATCGGTCCAAAAGATAACCTTTTCCAATTATTCTATAATTGCACCTAGGCTATATGAGCTAAACAAATTATTATTGTATTTAACAGGAAGGTACGACGAGGTAAGTGATGTGGTATAGGTGGCAATATGCGGAAATGGATTATAAGGGCATTCCGCCCTCTCTGACCCCTTTACGAAAATCTACAGTTACTCACTCCACCCCAACTGGATTTCTCAATTCCTGGCAGCAGCCTCCACGAACCAAGACCACCCACTAAACTACATGGCAACACACCCACAGACACCAAGAAATATCAAAACAACACCCAGCACACGGTATCACACACAATTATTGTCCTCTCTCCCTCCCTGCCCACCCCGAACCAACTTCCAGAAGCACATCCATACTCATATCTCACCGATCCATCCACTCACTCACAGACAACACGCAGCTGCATGCACGACCTCCCGAAATCCATCCTTCCGAATCCTCCCTTCCTCGCGAGGACAGAGACCACCTGGCCAGGCTGAGATGCGGCCACCATCCAGCTCTCCTGAGCTATCAGAAGAGACTGGATGACTCCGTTGTCGACTCCTGCCCGGGATGTAACACAGCACCCCATACCATTAAACACATCATAGAAGACTGCATTTCACACAACCACTTACGCCAACAACACAATCTACACTCAATGAGAGCTCTGTGGGAAAGCCCGATCGTGGCCATGGCCTTCCTCAGGGACTCGGGGCTGTTCGGCCAGGCAGCTTAGGGAACAACAACAACTGGATTTCTACCGTTTTACCCAACCAGCGGGGGGGGGGGGCAGCCCCCACCCATAGGTTAGGTAAGGTTGTTAGGTTAGGCTAATGTCCTTTCAAAGGGGTATAGTAAACACTAGGAAAGCCTATACCCGGTCAGAGGTAAGTCCTGCTGTAGTCTCCTTGAATGCTACCGGAATTATCTCTATAAATCACCCAGGTACAAACCATCATAATCATCTTTCATTTAGTACCACAGAACTTTCCTAAACTGCACACAAGCGTTTAAATATAGCCAACACAAACTGCACACAAGCGTTTAAATATAGCCAACACAAACTGCACACAAGCGTTTAAATATAGCCAACACAAACTGCACACAAGCGTTTAAATATAGCCAACACAAACTGCACACAAGCGTTTAAATATAGCCAACACAAACTGCACACAAGCGTTTTAAATATAGCCAACACAAACTGCACACAAGCGTTTAAATATAGCCAACACAAACTGCACACAAGCGTTTAAATATAGCCAACACAAACTGCACACAAGCTTTAAATATAGCCAACACAAACTGCACACAAGCGTTTAAATATAGCCAACACAAACTGCACACAAGCGTTTAAATATAGCCAACACAAACTGCACACAAGCTTTAAATATAGCCAACACAAACTGCACACAAGCGTTTAAATATAGCCAACACAAACTGCACACAAGCGTTTAAATATAGCCAACACAAACTGCACACAAGCGTTTAAATATAGCCAACACAAACTGCACACAAGCGTTTAAATATAGCCAACACAAACTGCACACAAGCGTTTAAATATAGCCAACACAAACTGCACACAAGCGTTTAAATATAGCCAACACAAACTGCACACAAGCGTTTAAATATAGCCAACACAAACTGCACACAAGCGTTTTAAATATAGCCAACACAAACTGCACACAAGCGTTTAAATATAGCCAACACAAACTGCACACAAGCGTTTAAATATAGCCAACACAAACTGCACACAAGCGTTTAAATATAGCCAACACAAACTGCACACAAGCGTTTAAATATAGCCAACACAAACTGCACACAAGCGTTTAAATATAGCCAACACAAACTGCACACAAGCGTTTAAATATAGCCAACACAAACTGCACACAAGCGTTTAAATATAGCCAACACAAACTGCACACAAGCGTTTAAATATAGCCAACACAAACTGCACACAAGCGTTTAAATATAGCCAACACAAACTGCACACAGCGTTTGTTTAAATATAGCCAACACAAACTGCACACAAGCGTTTACTCTGAAAGACGCCACTCACACAGAACAGGTTAGTTAATATTTTAGCTTTAACACTCACCGAATAATTGAGAACCAGAGTTACGTCCAAACAAGTACCCCAGCTTCATCTTAGGGCTGGTGTCACTTTTTAGTTAAAATAGGACTTCAGAGGCTATCAACCCTTCGGGATTATTAAGCCAGCACACTGTAAGCCGAGAATCGCGACAGGACTGGAGCCCCTTTTCGAGAACTCCAGTCCCTTGCGTCCACACACTCCCCCTATTGTTAACTTGAATCTTATTATCCGAAGCTTTACAGACATATGCTTCAAATCATATCGTAGGATTACACTCTCTCTGCTTCAAATGCCTCACAATACAGGATATGAAAAACTATCTGAAGCTTTAAAAAAACACTCATATGCCCAAAACACATGACACTCCGTAAATCAAAATTATATACCTGAAGCATCTCAAACGAAGCTCCATTAATGCTTCAAAACACAATTATGAATTTTTATAAATCATACTCCTTTCCAAAGCTTTTAAGGGGGGATGGTTCACTTTTTGGGCGATGTTTGCAAGTATTCATTATTTTTCTAGTTTCCTCCCTAGGCCTCCATCAAATTGAAAAAAAAAAAACATCCATTAGATCCCCCTTCTAGATTAATTTGTACATTTTTCGGTAGAAAAATTTCCCGGCCAAAGGCCGGTTCTTCCAACATTACAGGCTCACTATCGTTCGCCAGGGAAAAAATCGACACCTAAATAGCACGAAAGGTCTAAATATTGACGACGAAATGGGGCGAAAGGTCTTAAAATCGTCAAAGTAATGGGCAAACATCTTAAAATCTGAAAACTACTGGGGCTAAACATGAGGAAGGGGAGGACCAGAAAACCGACCCATCTGCCCTTAAGTAGCTCAGTACACGCGATATATAAAGTTCATGGAGCCACAGTAAATAGGAACGCAGTGGAGCATATCAGTTGAATTATTTATTTATTTATTACATCTATAAGCTTTAATTTATCGCCTTTACTTGTGTTCCAGCAAGATACATACTGTATATAGTTATTTTCTTTTGTACCAGCAATATTGTTTTAAAATGTAGTAGCATCCTGTATATTTCTCCTGTAGATTATAAATATATGTTTCTTCCTTCTTTACTCAAGTATCGTATCGTATTGTATCGTATTGTATAGTATAGTATCGTATCGTATCTTCGAAATGCGAACCACTTAACTGAACACTAAATGATAGCCCCTGGTGTAAACGCTTCACTGGATTTAAGTAGGGATGGTTTTAAGTGAAATGAAGATCAATATTAGGGACCAGACATATGAATAACGTACAGTCACTTAGTACAACCACAGGTATACTGCAACCTAAGCTAACCTAACAGTACTGATTGAGTTGCCACTGGTTGAGATTTACTAGTTGAAATAGTCTACTGGTTGACTCTCTCTCTCTCTCTCTCTCTCTCTCTCTCTCTCTCTCTCTCTCTCTCACACACACAATTGATACTTATTTTGGGTACTGTACATTAGCGAACGCACACACACACACACACACTAATGCACTCTACTCTCTCATGCATACAAAACGACCCATGGGTCGATTGGTGTAAACAAAGTTATACACGTTTGCTGGGACGCACACTCTAATGTAGTGTACTTCCATCCACACATACACACACACACACACTCTCTCTCACACACACACACACACACACACACTAATGCACTTCTATTCACGCAAACTATCGCACACACACGTACACGGTAATGCACTTTTAACACACACATACAGACATACACACACACGTACACAGTAATGCACTTTTAAGACACACATACAGACATACACAGTAATGCACTTTTAACACACATACAGACACACACACACGTACACAGTAATGCACTTTTAATACACACATACAGACATACACACACACGTACACAGTAATGCACTTTTAAGACACACATACAGACATACACACACACATACACAGTAATGCACTTTTAACACACATACAGACACACACACACACACGTACACAGTAATGCACTTTTAACACACACACACACGTACACAGTAATGCACTTTTAACACACACATACAGACATACACACACACGTACACAGTAATGCACTTTTAACAAATGCAGAGAGAGAGAGAGAGAGACACACAGAGACATACAGACTGACAGGCAGACAGACAGACTCATGCACTAGTATTCGCACAATCCACCGCAAGTCACCCTATATATTACTGGCTCAAGGTCGTTCTATACACGACACATACACAAATATATATATACAGGTACGCGCACACATAAATCCATGTAGGCTCCACAATTACAGTATAGTTTCAAAAATAAAAAAATAACAAAATTACAAATATTTAAAAATAATATATAAATAAATAAATAAATGAATGAATAAGTAAAAATTAAAATAACTAAATCAATACAAATAAAATTATGAACACACACACACACACACACACACACACACACACACACACACATACACACACACACACACTAAAAACACTTACATATGCATGGAAGCACTGAAACCAAGTATACTGATGAGGTATGCATGCGCTAAGTGGTGTACCCTGTGATTGGAACAGTTTATAGACTCTTGTGTACTGTGATCAATGGTGGAAAGAGAGAGAGAGAGAAAGAGAGAGAGAGAGAGAGACTTATATACTGTATAGAACTATAGACTTTACAGTGTGTAACTCTAATTTAGCATTCTTCGAAAGTAGATAAGGGGTGCCGATGTAAAGGCTTATCCCTCAATACTTTCACCTGAATTAACTCTCTCTCTCTTCGAAAGTAGACAAGAGGTGCCGTTGTAAAGGCTTATCCCTCAATACTTTCATCTGACTTAACCCCCTCTCTCTCTCTCTCTCTCTCTCTCTCTCTCTCTCTCTCTCTCTCTCTCTCTCTCTCTCTCTCTCTCTCTCAGTAACACACAGTCACAACCATAAAACATAATAATAATTAGGCCCGTTTCCCTTCCGATGGCCCCTACGTCACTTCCTCTTCTGTGTCTAAGAGAATCACCGCCAATTATGAAGGTTTTTAGGGCGTGTGAGCAGGATGATGACGACTGGGTGACTTGGGGTAATAAAAGGGGCTTTATTTGTTGTTGTGGTGGTGGTATGGGTTTGTATGGGTGGGAGGGCTTTTTGGGGGGGGGGGGTTATGGAGGGAACTGAGGGGGGGGGGGGGGTGCTTGCTTGTTTGGAGGGAACTAGGAGGGGTGAAGGCGTGGGGGGGGGGGGGGGGTGTTGTTGTATGGAGGGGTGGAGGGCTTCGGGAGTTTGTATGGTCTGTATAGAGAGATGGCTCTTGTGTGTGTATGTGCGTGTGAGTTAGTATTTGATTGTGTTTTTATGTATATATATATATATATATATATATATATATATATATATATATATACAGTATATATATATATATATATATATATATATATATATATATATATATATATATATATATATATATATTCATTAAAAATAAGGTTACTAGGAAAAGAAACATCCCCATTTTGATCAATTTATTTTCAAACTTACAATATTTCGGACGGTCGTCCATCATCAGGCTCTACACACGTGATCCTATAAATGAATGAATACACATATTTCTAAATTCAGCATAGGAAGGATCTAAAATGTATCTATTAAATATTTTAATAGATACATTTTAGATCCTTCCTATGCTGAATTTAAAAATCTGTGTATTCATTAATTTATAGGATCACGTGTGTAGCCTGATGATGGACGACCGTCCGAAATATTGCAAGTTTGAAAATAAATTGATCAAAATGGGGATGCTTCTTTTCCTAGTAACCTTATGTTTAATGAAAATAAGATACCCTGGCGGACAACTGCACGATATCATATACAGTATATATATATATATATATATATATATACCGGTATATATATATATATATATATATAGGAGAGGTGTGGCGGAGTGGTCTTGCCACTGGACTGATAATCCAATGGACCCGGGTTCGAATCCCAATATGTCAATGGGAAGATATTATTGGGATGGAATTTGTGCTGTACCTAGTATCAGTGCATTACCACATCACACCGAAATGCCAAATAAATACCCTCATTGTTCCCTGATTAAATCGCATTGTATGAATATTCCCATATTCAAAAATATGCTACAGGGGGGCAATGCCTAGTGAGTTAATTGCTCAATAGGTGGCGTTCTGAGAGTGAGGGTCCGAGCCTGGGGGATGAGACTGTGAAGCACAGAGGTGGAGCAGCTGCAGAGATGGAGTTGCTTTGAGCCGTGAAGCTTCGCATGTCTCACTCCCTAGACTGGAATAAGACCTCACGGGCCTCACCGTGTTCAGTGGTAGAGTGTAAAGGCTATCAGCCTATGCCCGAGAGGGAGTAGTTGGAATATAGAAGAAAAATATATATATATGTATACAGTATATATACTATATATATATATATATATATATATATATATATATATATATATATATATATATATATGTCAACATTGGGGTGACAATAGTTATAAGTAGCATTGTCTTTTGTCTCCTTCGTAAACATATATAAAAAAAGAACATTGTTTATATAGGCATATATGTTTAGTTTGGTTTTTAATAACTAAATATAGAAAATGTGTGTAGAAAGATTGTTTGAGAGAGAGAGAGAGAGAGAGAGAGAGAGAGAGAGAGAGAGAGAGAGAGGAGAAACACAAAAAGAGAGAGAGAGAGAGAGAGAGAGAGAGAGAGAGAGAGAGAGAGAGAGGGAGAGGGAGGGAGAGAGAGAGCGAGAGAGAGGGCCAGAGAGGAGGGGTAGGGGAGTAACCTAATCTGACCCGTTCACCGTTGTTGAAAGGGTCAAAGGGTTGTCAATGATTGATAGGGGGATAGGTCAGGTCAGGTATCTCCCAGGCTGACCGCACCCCCGGACTGACCACACCCCAGACCCCATGCACCGGAACCTAACCCTTTCAGTACCGTTGCCGTTCTTTTAACTTTATTCTGGCTCATATTAGACAATTTTAATCAGTTTCAAAAGGGCCTCCAGAAATTAACAAGCTTCGAACTGTCTCACTTAACCCTTTTTACTACCACAGATCCTTTTCAAACTGCACACAATCAACAATAAAGGTGCATTACCGGTACTGAAAGGGTTAATAGTATACAGAGACATAGTAGTAATTTCACCTTTTTAGTTAACTGGGTATCGAGAGTAATTTGCTGCTAAGGCATAGTATATTTTCCACCAGTTAATTTAAAAACAACAAAACAATACAAACAAAAAGAAGTAGTGATGGGGGATAGGGAGTGGGGGCAACGGTATTAGGGGGGGGGGGGCGGAAGTGGAGGGAGAGAGAGTGAGAGAGAGTTTGTGTGTGTGTGTGTATTTGTGAGAGAGAGAGAGAGAGTAGGGAAGAATGGAGGGTGACAGGGGGAGATTGGGGTGTAGAGCAGAGGGGAGGGGGGGAGAGGGGTGGAAGTTGGGGTGTAGCAGGGGGGAGAGGGGTGGGAAGATTGGGGGTTGAAAACAGGGGGGAGTGGGAAGAGGGTGTGGGGAGGGGGGGAGAGGGGTGGGAAGATTGGGGTGGAGAGGAGGGGGTGGGGGGGGAGAGGGGGGGGAGGGGGAACAGGGGGAGGCAAGATTTGTAAACAGGGGGAGGGGAGGGGTAGAGGATAGAAAGATGAGGAGATGGATGGGGAGGGGGGTGGGGAGAGAATAGGAAAGATGAGGGAGGGGAGGAAATGGGAGATGAGGGAGGGGAAATGGAGATGTGAAGGGAGCAAGGGAGGGGGTGAAGAGAGATGAGGGGAAGGGGGGAGGGTAGGGGAGATGTGAGGGGAGGTAGGGGGGGGAGAAAGATGAGGGGAGGAGGGAAGAGAATGAGAGATATGGGGGGATGAGCAGAGAGGAGAGAGGGTGGATAGGTAAGGGAGGGAGGGTGGGGAGAAGAAATATGAGGGGAAGGAGGGGGAGAGGAGGGAGTGAGCATGGAGAGGAGGGTGGGGAAAGAGGGAGGGGAGGGGAAAGATGAGGGAAAGGAGGGGGAGAGAATGAGAGGAGGGGAGGGAGGGGGAGGAGGGGAGAGAAGAGATGAGGGAAACGAGGGGAGAGAATGAGAAAGATGAAGGGAAGGATGGGAAAGATGAGGGTGGGAGAGGTTAGAGAATGAGGGGGAGGGGGAGAGGGGTGGGGTGGTGAGAAAGGGAGGGGGGTGGGGAGAGCAGGGAGTGAGGGGAGGGGAGGGGAGAGAATGGGCGGATGCACCTCTGAATGGGTGAGGAAGAGCAAGGGTAAATACATTGTTGATCAGCTGTGTGTGTGTGTGTGTCTGTGTGTGTATGTGTCAGAGTGTGTGTGAGGGTGTTTCTGTGTGTGTGTGCGTCAGTGTGTTTGTGTGTCCATATGTGTGTGTGTGTGTGTATGTGAGGGTGTTTCTGTGTGTATGTGTTGCTTCATACTGTATATACTGTAACACATAGGAGGGTCGCCGACTGACGCATGGCACAAACACGGAGACGAAAACAAATCATAGTGCACAAGCCAAAACAAAAACAGAAATTCGATATAGAAAAACAAAATCATACTGCACAAACCAAAACAAAGTATAAAATAGAACAACAAATAATACAAAATGTGAAATACAAAAAATAATACAAAATGTGAAATACAAAAAATTAGGTAAAAAGCGAAAGCCCGTAAAGTAGAGACTGGCCTTGACCACGGTAATGTTATAACGTGTGTGGCGTTAGCATGGTGTCTGTGTGTGTGTGTGTGTGTGTGTGTGTGTGTGTGTGTGTGTGTGTGTGTGTGTGTGTGTGTGAGAGAGAGAGAGAGATAGAATGAGTGAGAGTGGGAGTAGAGATAGACAAAATGTGAGTGTGAGAGAGACTGAGAATGTGGGTGTGAGTGATTGCGTGAGAGAGTGAGTGAGAGTAAGAGAGTGAGAGCGACAGAGACATAGATAGAGTGTTTGTGTGTGTGTGAGAGAGAGAGAGAGAGAGAGAGAGAGAGAGAGAGAGAGAGAGAGAGAGAGAGAGAGAGAGAGAGAGAGAGAGAGATAATAGTCTACCTGAACAACAGCCCATCAGCCTTCCATAGCATTATTGGATATCACGACAGGTAGATATTGAACCACCTGTAAGATATATGGAACTCTGCTGATTTGGCGAGGTACAGTTGGCAAAAGTATAGATTTTATGATATACAGTCTCTCTCTCTCTCTCTCTCTCTATCTATCTATCTATCTATCTATCCTTTTTTTTTTTTATGTGAGTGAGGGAGACAAAAGGCAAAACTGCCTGTATCGAGTGCCTCCCCCAGAGTTGACAAAGGGACAGGGTCAAAATCAAGGGACGTTCGAGCCAAAATGCCTGGACACACGGAGTATGAAGCAATTTAAGTCATAGGAAGGGAGTGTTAACCCCTTCACTATATTTTTAGCAATTATTACAAGCGTGTATTCAGCTTAATTAAGGATATGCAACAATTAAAAGGCTTCCAAGTATCTCAATTCACCCTTTGAACTACCACATATCCTCCCTGAACTGTATTAAATCTTATAAATATAGCTGAAATGAAACCAAAAGACATCCCCGGTACTGAAGAGTGTTAATAAGACATCCCCGGTACTGAAGAGTGTTAATAAGACATCCCCGGTACTGAAGAGTGTTAATAAGACATCCCCGGTACTGAAGAGTGTTAATAAGCTACACCTTTCTGCACTTCCACATTCCTACTGGTACTAACGGTGACCTTGACCGCCCGGTAATCTGTGGCAAAGGCAAGCATGTCTATTCTATTGTTTGGGGGCCGCACATGCACCAATTGTTCCAGTCAGGCAATGTTAGTCATTCTTCCACATAATACATTTGGGCGCATCACGACCTACAAACTCATTATTCTAACCAACTTTGATTACATACATACATACATACATATATATATACATACATACATATATATATACATACATACATACATACATACATATATACATACATACATACATACATATATACATACATACATACAATGGTTTAACGTCATTTTTCCATTACATGCATTGTAACGGTTCAGACTACTGCCTTTCAGTAGTTGGAGTGTATTGTAGTACAATAAAGTCCAGCCACATCACTGCCCCACCAAGTCATCACTGTGGCTGATGTTGGTATAATGCTAACCGTGCCTCAGCAAAACTCAACGAGTCCCCCTGCAGCACTTGCACCTGCAGTATCTGCAACCACACCAGCCTTAACAGTGTTACAAATAGACAGCACCATAACAAGACTCTACTGTATATTAGGCAATTTGGACTATAGAACAATAAAGTCCTGCCCCAACACTTCTCCAACATGCAAACACTGTTGCCGACACAGGTGTGGTGCCAAACAGCGCCCAGGTAAGACTCAGTCCCCTGTGGCACCTATCCGCACCCCACCAGCCTCGGCAGTGCCGTACCAAGACAGTGCTAAGATAAAGACTTTATTGCATAGTAATGGCTGTTAGTCCACAAGTCTATCGCCATTCCTCCTATTAGTCGCCTCGTACGATACGATACGCAGTAGGATGCGTGAGGCATATTCTTTTTTTCCTCCACCATTAGATGAAGGCCCCCTTACCCCCTGGGGGTAACCAATTTGTGGAGTTTGACAAACTATTGATATTTTGAGGGGATGGGTCGTTTTCTGGCGGCCCTTCTTCCTCATGTTTAGCCCCATTAGTTTTCAGATTTTAAGACGTTCGGCCCATTAGTTTGGCGATTTTAAGACCTTTCGTCCATTTCTTTGTCAAATTAAGAATTTTTGTGTAATTTAGGTGTCGATTTTTTCCTGGCTCTTCTTCCAGATAAATTTGTGCATTAGGAAGGACCTGTGGGAGTTAAAAGGGTAAAGACTATTTCAAATGCGTCATGTCTCTCTCTCTCTCTCTCTCTCTCTCTCTCTCTCTCTCTCTCTCTCTCTCTCTCTCTCTCTCTCTCTCTCTCTCTCTACTAGAATTAAGTCCTGACTACCTCGTTTGGATCGTAAGGTCTGTGTGGCCTGTGTATCTATGTAAAAATCTCTCTCTCTCTCTCTCTCTCTCTCTCTCTCTCTCTCTCTCTCTCTCTCTCTCTCTCTCCATCTCTACTAGAATTAAGTCCTGACCACCTCGTTTGGATCGTCAGGTCTGTGTGGCCAGTGTATCTATGTACATCTATGTAAATATCTCTCTCTCTCTCAGCACTACCCAACCAAAATTCACATTACACAATTGTATCCTCTAATTGTCAGAGCCGGCCATTCAAATACACACCTAATATTTATTTTTCAAGGGTAATTTTGTTGTTCAAGGTTGTGCTTTTAAAGAATTGCATAGAAAATGGATGGGTGGTGACTTTTGGACTAGTGGAAATAATGATGGTTGGCTTGGAAAGTTAATTAGGATATTATTTTGATGCATACCGTGAAAATATATGGAGGATTGAGACTGTGGAGGATAATGACTGTGTTGTGTGTGAGAGAGAGAGAGAGAGAGAGAGAGAGAGAGATAGATATAGGCCTAGATAGATAGATAGAGAGAGAGAGAGAGAGAGAGAGAGAGAGAGAGAGAGAGGCGGGAGGAGAGAGAGAGAGAGAGAGAGATTAATATATATAGATAGATATATAGATAGATAGGCCTAGATAGATAGATAGATAGATAGATAGAGAGAGAGAGAGACCGAGAGAGAGAGAGAGAGATAGAGACCGAGAGAGATAGAGACCGAGAGAGAGAGAGAGAGAGAGGAGAGAGAGAGAGACCGAGAGAGAGAGAGAGAGAGAGAGAGAGAGAGAGAGAGAGGGGGGGGGGATTTAATTTGCATGCTCCCTATAACTTCTACCTGTGTACACTACAAAGGTCATCATTTATTTGTACCATAACTTTTCATTATCTCTCTCTCTCTCTCTCTCTCTCTCTCTCTCTCTCTCTCTCTCTCTCTCTCTCTCTCTCATAGAGAAACTAGAATCCGTTCAGCGTAGAGCAACAAAGTTAATCCCTTCCCTTAGAAATAAGCCATACAATGAGAGATTAAGAGAACTCGACCTGTTTTCGCTTAAGAAACGGAGAATAAGGGGACAGCTGATAGAGGGTTTTAAGATACTAAAAGGCTTTAGTAACGTAAATTCTAATAATCTATTTAAGATAGCCAAAGAAGGTTCCACAAGAGGAAACAAATTAAAACTAACAGGCAGGAAAGCGAACCTAGACATAACTAAACATTTCTTCACCCACAGTATTATTAATGAGTGGAATAAGCTCCCTAATGAAGTTATTGACAGTGACTCGATATACACATTTAAAAAAAGGTTAGACACATATCACAGAAAAGTTGGTCTGCAGTAGAAGCTGATCACTGATAAGAAAACCTGGCGGAAATGAAAACGTTTTCAGTTGAAGAGAGAAAAAGGAAAAAAAAGAAAAAAAAAAAACAAAAAAAGTGAAGGTGTGCATGCCTTTCCCTTTCCATTTCTAACTATACTATAAATTCCTTCAGGCGATTTCCAAAGCCCTGCAAGGTTATTCACTTCTAACTATTTTCATGTACGGCATATTGCCGGAGGGAGCGGAGGGTGGGGAGAGAGCCTTCATCTTTGCTATCCTTTCCTTCCACTTTATCTTAGGGTTGCTATCTCTATTAGGATTAAGTCCTGGTCACCTCGCAGGGATCGTAAGATCTGTGTGGCCAGTGTATCTATGTATGTAAATCTATGTAAATATATGTAAATCTCTCTCTCTCTCTCTCTCTCTCTCTCTCGAACACAAAATAAATAAAATAAATTGTACAGACTGTAGGCTATATATTTGTATACATCGCGTTTTCCTCTCCGTGACTATAGGATGTACTGAAGGGATTTTTTGCTGCTCTTCACTGATCCTATTTCCTGGTTCTTGTGTGGAGAGAGAGAGAGAGAGAGAGAGAGAGAGAGAGAGAGAGAGAGAGAGAGAGAGAGAGAGAGAGAGAGAGAGAGATAGTACAAAGGAGTACAAAGGAAATCAAGCAACAACAGGTCTAGTGACCCTTCTAGGCTGCTTGTCCTCCAAAACACTGAGGATCAAGTGTCCAAACAGTGGTTTAGAGTGGGTAAGGGAACATTGGAAAGGGAACTACTGCCCTAGAACTAATGTCCGTGGCAGGATTAGGAAGTTAGTAGGGGACAGATGGGTTAGTAACTGAGGGGGGGATAAAATAAAGTTATTCATTTACAAACGCAGTCAGTCGCGGGTTTGATGCGAGATATTTGTCTAAGCGGAGTTTAAATGAATCAACGGTGCTGCAGCCTATAACGTCTCGGGGAAGCCCATTCCACAAGTTGACAACTCGATTGAAGAAGAAATTCTTAGATTCGTGTTAGTTAAAAGATTTACCAATAATTTTGCAACCGTTTCCCCGCGTGTAATTAGATTGGTTGATAGTGAAGTACTTACTACAGTTCATATTGTCGATGCCTTTGATGATTTTCAACACTTGAATTAAGTCACCTCTTAATCTGCGCTGGGTTAAAGGAAATAGATTTAATTCTCTAAGACGCTCTTCGTATGGTTTGTTCTTTAGGCTAGGTATCATTTTGGTAACTCTACGTTGAACTACGTTGAGAGAGAGAGAGAGAGAGAGAGAGAGAGAGAGAGAGAGAGAGAGAGAGAGAGAGAGAGAGAGAGCTACTTATAATGGAACCAGTATAATAGAGGTATATATAGGGAGGTAGTGAGGTATTTGTAAGCCTATATCCTGGGTGTTGAAAGGTAGGCTTAAGGGGGCAGGAAGGGGGAGGAGGTGGGGAAGGATTTGTGTGTGTGTGTGGGGTGGGGATTTGTGTGTGTGCGTGTGTGAGAAAGAGAGAGATTGTGTCCATCATATTATTGCACATATGATTTACCTGGATTAGTCACCATGAAAGCCATAGTTTTCAGTATAATTATCAATTTGTTAGGTAGATAGATAGATAGCTTAGACAGATAAATAGCTTGATAGAATGGATAGACAGACAGATATATAGATTGATAGATAGATAGCTTAGACAGGTAGAGAGTTTGATAGATTGGATAGACAGACAGATAGATAGATAGCTTAGACAGGTAGAGAGTTTGATAGATTGGATAGACAGACAGATATAAACAGATTTATATATTGGTTGGTAGTGTGAGTGCATAGGACTAGGTTTTGCCAGGTATGAGAACAGGTTACGTTGTGTGTATATTGATCCCTTGGGGCCCCCTATGTGATGTCAGAGTGAGTAACTGTCTTGCCACCACCACCACTGTGACGTCAGTTATATACGTCATCACCACCACTGTGACGTCATACAAACATGGCATTATCATTATCATCACCACCATCCACGTGCAATCACCATCATTATAAGGTCATCACACTCACCACCACCAACAGCAATTACAATCTGAATCATCACATCCCAACCAGCACACTCATCACTATTACCACGGTGGACTTTACTATACGACCCACTATACGACCATTATCACCACCCACACCATTACCATCATAACACCACCAAACCACACACACACCACTATCACCACAACACCGGCACACACACAACACCAATGTGCTATTTTTATCATCTGCACTAATACCACCATAACACCAATAGCATAAACATAAGCACAACTATCACCACAACACCACCAAGCCACATATCACACACACCACTATCACCACAACACCGGCACACACACAACACAAACACCATTACTATCACCACCAACAACACCATAATATCACCATTACACACACACACACACACACACACACACACACACACACCATTATCGCCTCCACCAAACATTATATCCCTCTCATACACGCATCATCTAATTAACCCTATTAATCCACCATGTAATTTAGGAGGAACCAGCCTTTGGCCACTATTATCTACAGAAAAATTTACAAAATTAAGTTGAAGGGGGGTCTTGGGGTGTTGTATTATGTTTATTTATATAGTTTTAAATTAATTCCTCTTAAAGCTTGATAGAGGTCTGAGGAATAGCCCCCCCCCCCCCTTCAATAACACCAGTGGCTCCAATATGGCGGAGGTTAGCTGATCTTTGGTACCGTACTATTGGGTCTCCAGTGTGGAAGAGACGTAAATCACGACTTTAGGGTGTGCTAAATCAATGAATCCTTTGAAGAATGTGATCTGCAGTTCTAGGAAGGGTCGTAGTATTTATTAATGCCTCGTGCTAGTAACCTTTGTTTCGGTGTGGGGGGGGGGGGGGATTTAGTTTTAACCCCTTCTGTACGGGCTCGAACCTATTAACTTTATTCTGGCTACTATGAGACGATTTTATTCAGCTTAAGAAAATAAAAGGTTTCGACCTATCTCACTTAACCCATTTGACTACAACAGATCCTGCTTAAGCTGCACAAAATCGTCAAAGTATAGCTAGAATAAACTTAAGAAGACGTCGTCGGTACAGAAGGGGTTAAGGCCTCGTGCTAGTAACATTTGTTTCTGTGGTGGGCGGGAGGTGGGAAGGGGTTGCATGTTTTTGTTTTTTTAATGCAGTTGACTTTGTGGTGCAATTTGTACATTATTTTGACAACCCCTTTTCTCATCTCATGTATTCCCTACATACCCACATTACCGTTCCGACAGTTATTATGTTTAATAGTCTTAAGGTCACGTCACTCTTTCAGGATTTTCATCTCGTCAGACCAAGACAATGTGGTCGGCACCATGTACAGTTTGCCACACATATTCCATTTCTCAACCATCCCAGCAAATCTTAACTTGGCAGAGCCGTACCCCCTTCCCCAACCCCCCTCCCTCACTCCACCTTCAACCAATAGGTGGAAGGTAGGATGTGGAGCGAGGGAGGGGGGTTGGGGAAGGGGGTGCAGCTCTGCCTAATCACAACCCCAACATAATAGAATATGTGCGGCAAACTGTACGCCGTCCATCGGTAGGTGTCCTGGAATACGTGTTCGAGTACGGAAGGTGTCGGGATGGTGGCAATTTTTGTTCGAGTATGCTCAAACTTTTGGAAATTGATGACCCCTCTTAACATAGTCCCAAGTGAACATCCCTATTATGTCCTATCTGGGTTGCACATAAAAAACCCACCGCGGATGGGGTTGGTGGGAGGGGATGGATGAGACTGACCTTTGGAGAATCAGCTGACATCCCTCTGAGTCACAAATAGTCAGAATTCCGTACTCGGGAAGGCGGAACGAAATAGAAAAGGACATAGAAAGAGAGCGAGTGAGAGAGAAAGAAATGGAGAGATAGAGAGAGAGAGAGAGAGAGAGAGAGAGAGAGAGAGAGAGAGAGAGAGAGAGAGTGTGTGTGTGTGTGTGTGTGTGTGTGTGTCGGGCACACACGCGATTTTATATACATATGTTCTTGCTAAATCTGATATACTGTAGGTAGCGCCAGCGAACTTGACAATAATCTTGACCCTTTAACTTCTTATAACTCGAAATGAATGAAAGCAATTGGGCTGACTTTTCTATCGTTTGGGAAGAGTCCACCAGGAAATAGGCGTGGATATTTACAGCCAGTTTGCTCTAGGCCCTTTTGAGTTACAGAGAGGTCAGGGATCAAGATTATTGTCAAGTTCGTTGGCGCTACCTATAGCTTCTAAATTATTATCCTTAAATAATTCAGCCTCTCGATTAATCCTCCCTCATTTTAGCTGCCTAGACCAATGTAAACAAACAAACAAAGCCAAACAAAAACCCGGAAATGATGTCAGAAAAAATGCCTATCACAAATTTCCGGAAGCAACTTTGCGTGACTTGGGTTTAACGTCACTTTAACCCTATCTATACCGAAGTGGTCGTTTTGGGGACTCCTTCTGTTTCGCCTTATTGCTTAGTGATTTTTAGACGTTTTATCCAATTGCACAGGCAATTGTAGGACGTTTCCTCACGTGCAGGTGTGGATTTGTTTTTCTGGCGAGCGAGAGCAAGCCATTGTATTAACAGAAATCGGCCTTCGGAAGGGACTTTTTTCTACCGAAAATGTATACAAATTTAGCTTCAAGGGTGTCATGGTGGCATCTTATATAATTGAAGTGTGTGTGTGTGAGGGGGGGGGGGGGTGTCTTGTTTTCAAGTCTATGGGAAAACTAATAATATGTTGGTTGTTTTGTATGTGGGATACTTGTCTGCTTATATATATATATATATATATATAGTCTATATAGAGCTATATATATATATAGAGATATATATATATATATATATATATATAGAGAGAGAGAGAGAGAGAGATTGATTGATGTTAGTTATATAGGACATAGCTCCATACCATACTGACAGGTGTAAACGGAAATAGGTAAACAATTACATTACATGTCAATATCTACCTGTCAACTTGTTCGTCTGGCCTATTTCCTGTTATGATTGTTCGGTAATAATGATACTACTACTATTACTACTACTACTACTATTACTACTACTACTAATAATAATAATATTATTAATAATAATATTAATATTGCTAGTGCTGCTGCTACTACTACTACTACTACGATGTTCTCCAGTTTAAAATGGGCCTCCAGCAATAAACAGGTCTTTCCCTCTTCCCATGACTTAAATTGCTTCAAACTCCGTGTGTCCAGGCATTTTGGCTCGAACGTCCCTTGATTTTGGCCCTCTCACTCTTTCAACTCTGGGGGAGGCACTCGCTACAGGCAGTTCTGCCTTTTGTCTTTCTCACTCACAGAAAAAAAAAGTTTCAAACTATCTCACTTAACCCTTTTTACGACCATAGATCCTTCTGAAACTGCACAAAATCGTCTAAATATAGCTAGAATAAACTTTAAAAAGACATCGCCGGTACAGATGGAGTTAACCAGAGTACGGTAGGTCAAACTTAAATCAGCCCTTGAAACGTCAGACATAATTAGCTTATGACTTTACAATTAAGGGCCTAGGTAATTAAGGACGATTTTTTTTTTCGGAATGGGGAGGGGGAGAGTAGGTCTGGGGATAAGGGGGGGGGGGGGTCTAGGGGAGGTTTGGGGATAAGGGGGGGGAAGGTTCTGGGGGGAAGGGGAAGGGGATAGGGGGGGGGGGGGAGAAGGAGTTGGGGTGGGGGTGCCTGTTGAGAAGAAGGGGACTTTTTATTTATGTGTGTGTATGGAGAGAGAGAGTGAGAGCGAGTGATAGCGAGGGAGAGAGAGTGTGTGTGTGTGTGTGTGCCAGTGTGGATGAGAGAGAGAGAGAGAGAGAGAGTAGGGAAAGGAGAGAGGGTGGGATCAATTTTGACAGGATGTTCACTCCCTCATTACTCCACCCATACCACCACCACCATTCCTATCTCCACCACCATCTCCATCACTACCACCACCATCATCATTCCTATCTCCACCACCACCACCATCACCATCATTCCTATCTCCACCATCTCCATCACCACCAACTCCATCATCTCTTTTTTGTTTTCCTCTATTATATTACTAACCACTGTCCCCTACTAACATCTCCTAATCCTGCCACGGACATGTGTCCCAGGGCAGTCTTCCCTTTCTATTTTTCCCTTACCCACTCTAAATTTCTGTTTGAACGCCTGACCATCAGTGTTTTTTATTTTTAGGGAAAGCAACCTTGAGGGGTCGCTGGACCTGTTGTTGCTTGATTTCCTTTGTACTCCTTATCATCACTCCACCCATACCACTACCACCACCATTCCAATCTCCACCATCTCCCTCACTACCACCACCACCATCTTCATCATTACCATCTCCAGCACTCCATCCATTCCTATCTCCATCATTACTCCATCCATACCACCATCACCACCCAACTCACTCCACCCTTATCACCACCACCATCATCACCAATATCTACGCCCATATCACTAAAGCTAATTCCACTATCTCTACTACTACTACTACTACTACTACTACTACTACTACTACTACTATTTGTTTTCCTTTTTTTATTTATAATATTACATCCATTACATTTTACTACTACTACTGCTGGGTGGGGCTTTGGTTTCCCGGGCGTTTCCGCACCCTCCTCAGCTCCCCGCCATGGATTGGCTTCGGTCACCCAGGCTTTATTGTGGTAGGCAGGGAGGGTTCTGTGGGGCCGCTCGGTTATGGCCTTGGCCTTGCTCGGGGCCTTGGGGCTGTTCGGCCAGGCAGTCTGGGGAGCAACAACAACAACAACAACAACAACAACAACAACAACTACTACTACTA